>CAWUFW010019594.1:0-180737 GCA_963921515.1 Calotriton arnoldi
ACAGTCCCAGTCCCCTGCTGCCACTGTCGTTGCGGCCACACCCACGGTCATTGCGGCCACTACCACTGCCGCAACCGCCACCATCGCCGCACCGACCACCACCGCCTCCACCACCACCACGTCTTCGCTGGCACCAGCCCCAGCGCAGGTGGTGGCCCGGCCGACTGGATCCACCCTGGGAGCCACAGCGAGGACCGTGGTGAGCAATGTGGCTAGTGGGCAGGCCGGTGGCAGCAGGACTGGTAGGAGGAGCAGGGTCAGGGAAACGCCAGCCTCCCCTGGGAGCCATGCCCTGCCTCAAATGGCCAGAGTCCTTGGGGCCTATGAAGAGGCCCAAGGACAATGGGCCAGGTCTGCTACTGACACGCGGGAGGTGCTGGGGGTGCTGAGGTCCATGGACGCCCATATGGGCCAATTCGTGTCCCGTATGGACCAACTCGTGGACCTCATGGGCCAGCTGGTGGTGGCGGTGGGGTCACAGGCAAGGCCAGCAACACCACCTCCGCCACCACCTGCTAGGGCGCAGGCTCGGGCAGCAGTGTCCACTTCCCCTGCGTCCACAGCCAGTGAGCACACCTCACCCACCACCAGCAGGTCGCCACCACACACCCCCCTCCCAAACGTGGAAGGGGCCGTCCGAAGAGGAAACAGATCTCCCGGGAGGACTTCGCACGCTCCAGTCGCAAGTGAGGCAGCCAGCCAGCCTTCCACCAGCCTTCCTTGACCAGCCACTGCATTGACTTGCTCTACGATCCCACTCCACACAGCCATCTGGATGGCATGTGTGTGTTGGACTATGGACATAGAACCAGTGGGTACACCCTGATCATCACGCAGCCATGACCGACAGCTCATTGTCACTGCACGCACCACTTTTGTCATCACCTTACACACAATCACATGTCACAGTTTGTAATAAATGCACCTTTTACACTAACTGCTGTTTGTGCCCTGTGTCTTTATTGTACGGAATACAACGGCCACCTTGGGCGGAAAGGCACCTGATGCGTGGCATGGAAATGGAATCCGGAGGGCCTGTAGGGACCTAGGGGTGGGAGACAGAACAGGAGCACATTCAATGAGTGTGTCACACACTCATCACACAGTACATGTCAACAACTACAAGCAATGTACACACATCGCACAGAGCAATAGGGCACAATGCCACAGTCACCAACAGTGGCATACTACCCTGGCCATGGAGCGTTGACACACTGCACGCAGTGAACATACGGCCACCCTGACACAGCACACACACACCTGCATAGATACAGACACATCATCCGTCGTACATGGACACTCACCGTCAAGTGAAGTAGCGGGCGATGAGCTGCTGGCGCACATTCCCAGCTTCCTCCTCTCCGCTGTCCACCTCACTCGAGCTGTCCTGGTCTGCGGGCTGGGGCCCTGGTTGATCTCCGTCATCCACAATGAGGGGGATCTGCTTCCGAATGGCCAGATTGTGCAGCATGCAGCACGCCACCACTATCTGGCACACCTTCTGTGGGGAGTACGCCAGTGCACTCCCGGTGCGGTCCAGGCACCTGAACCTGGACTTGAGGAGGCCAAAGGTACGCTCGACCACACGTCTGGTCCTCCCATGTGCCTCATTGTATCGATCGTCTGCTGGGGTGCGAGGATTCCTCAATGGACTGAGCAGCCATGCCCCATTCGGATACGCAGTCACCTGGGTGTGAGGGACACAGAGAACCGTTGCTATTCCAACTGGACAGGGGACAGCATCGCACAACCAGCACGCTACACCACTCCACATACTCACCGACAATACAGCCACGATCCTGTTGCAGATTGGCCATCAGTCGTGGCAAGATGCTGTTGCGCATTATGTGTGCGTCATGGGCCGAGCCTGGAAACTTTGCACACACGTGGGTGATCACCATGTCCGCAAGGCACACCACTTGCACATTCAGGGAGTGCGTGTGCTTCCTGTTGCGGTACAGGTGCTCAGTGGCCTGTGGTGGAACAAGGCCAACATGAGTGCAGTCAATGGCTCCCACGACGTGTGGGATTCTGCCAAGGGCATAGAATGCACCCTTCACTGCCGCCAATTCACGAGCCCTGGGGAAGCGGATGTACCTGTTCCGGTACAGCATCATGGCTGCCAGTACATCCCTCAGCACCTTGCTGAACATGGGCTGGGACATCCCTCCTCCACTGCCCACTGTGTGCTGGAATGACCCAGTGGCGAAGAAATGCATGGCGGCCATCACCTTAGCCGTGGGGGTGACAGCAGTCGGATACACCCTGCGGGGACGGAGATGGGGCTCTAACATGGCACACAGTCGATGCAGAGTTGGCCTGTCCAGCCGAAACTTCCTGATTACCTCTGTATCGTCCATGTCCGCCAGCAATTGGTATGGGCGGTCAATGTTCGGTCTCCGCCTGGGTTAAATGGCAGAGGACACATGTCAAAGCAACACGGCACATAGCAATTTCGCATACACATCACTGACATGACTGAGCAAGCACATGAGCCACAGCCCAGCTGTCAAGCTGGGACGGCACGGCCACAATACACTTACACAGGTCTCCCAACAATGGCAATGGCAAGTGAGACATACCACTGCCATGTGCATGCACATGGGGATCTAGGCCCCAATGACTTGCGGGGCGTGCTGATGGGGACTGACTGCATATTCGTCAAGCGGCAACGCCACGGCAACATGAGTGTCTGCTGAGCATGGTACTGCTTCCGAGGCTGGATGAGTATGGCACACGACGACGACGATGTGGGCACGGGCTGAGCGGCCAATACAAGTGGGACCTGTGGCACGAGGGGATATGAGACAGTAGTAGGTGTCAGCACTGCACCCTATGTACAGCACTGTACGGATCACAGCTCCCGAAACATTGACTGGTGTCCACATTGACAGCCCCATGCCAAGACGGCTGTGTGCTTGCAGTCACACGTCACAGGTGAGAGGTTACATTGCACGTGCCAGGTGGCAGTCGTACATAGTGGGAGCTGGCATGTGTGTGCATGTGTCTCCTGTTCAGGATCCACCAGATGGGCGCTGACTCTGTACTGACCATTGGACACAGCATGTTCCGTGGAAGGCTTGTGTGTGTGGGATGGTGGCACTGGATGTGCCTCCGTTGGGTGGGGGGCCATGCACAGGGCGGGTACGTCGATGATTGCGCATTGTTGGTCACGGTGGGTGCACCAGCTAAGATGTGTTGCCCTGTGTTCAATTCCTATGTCCGCATGATGATGGACTGTGGATGTGGGCAGACTACACATTGGTCGATGTGCTGTCTATATGCATGTGCCTTCACACCAGGCACAGCTGCCCCTGCACATGTGACCCCTGCTGGACTCGCTGCTGGGTCTGTGGAGCTGATGCACCTTCTGCGCGTGGGGCGGACAGCTCTCCTCACTTCCCCTCATTGCGCATGTCATGTCTTTGCCGCAGGTGACATGGATCATGGAGGGCCCACATGTACGCGTGGGTAGGCTACACATGATTGTTCACTGGTCGCCACCCCCAGTCAGTGTTTCGAATGGGAAGGTTGTCGTGCTGGTGGTATGTTCGATGTGGCGGATGGGCGGGCCTAGGTGCGGGCTTACATTCCGGACATGGGGGGTAGTTGAATTGGCGACTAGTTGCAGTACACACGGGACACGTCTCTTCCTTTCCACATCTGGGTCATCCCTTGTACTAACTGACAGTGATACAGTCATCTTCGCCCCAGCCCTCATGTCCTCCCTCGCCCCCAATATGCATGCTCACCTGCGAGGCTAGCGCTTGCACAGGCAGCCCCAAGCTCGCACCAGAGAGGGCAAGGAGTGTATGTGTGGGTCCAGTTGCACGAGTGGGCTGTCTCAGGGTATGATGTGTGGCGGGACGCCGTCCACCTGCGTGGTGCCCCAAATGGAGACCCGGCCTGCATGGACTATGCATCACAGTCTTCGCCTTCCGGATCCGCCACCTGCGACACCCAGTGGCTGTGGCTGCCCTTGCGGCCAGGCCGCGTCCGTCTGTGGCTGATGGCCCACACATTCACTCTTTGGCCTCTCTGGGGAGGGCTCAGGGGTGGTGGCGCACGCGCTTGCACTTAGTCGCAATGGCATGTGGCGTGGTTGGTATGATGGGCAATGGATGGGATGGTGCGAGCCACCTCCCGTGACGTCAGTGCTGCTCGTGCTGTGGTGCGTCCCCCTACACTTCCATTTGACTTTTGCCATGCTGGACGTTGAGGTTCTATTGCCTGCGTGATATGACCAGGAGGAGCGCGAGGAGACCTCTCACACACCATGCTCCACTGCCATCCCGTGCCCTGTATCGCCTGTGCGGATTGACTATGTTGGGGTTACACCTGGTCGACTGGGGCTGTGTGTGCCTTGTCAAGGGGCATGGCGGGCGCACAACAGGATCCAGCTTGTCCACAGAGGGTGGGCTGAGGTGCGCCTGGTACCGCTTTGTACGTGTGCCCGGCTGCTGTGCACACACGTGTTCACTCCCCCCCGACAGGTGTCCTCTCACAATGCCCAGGGAAATGGTGGTGTTCTGTTCATGACCCCTCCCAACACGGCGTGCTCCAACTTGGCATGTGCGCATCTACCCGTCGCACCCACCCACCTGAGCACTGCGTCCATATGACTTCACACGACACATGTGTGTCTTCCACAGTAGTGCTACTCATTTGCGTTGACATCCAATACCAGTGGACTACATGGTCATGTCACGACTGCCGTGTACTTCACATACTCTCATCCTCTCTCATTCGTACTTGTGAAATGAGTCAGCGGAGACAGTTCTGGTTTCAAACATTATATTGAGTCTTCTGTCCTCTGTGATGAAGTATAGTGGACACTACTGGCAGCGGAATACATGTTGAGGATATACTGAGCATGATTACAAATGGGATAGGGTGTGGGGTTACATCTGCTTGGCCAAGGCTGTGCTAATGTACATTTACGTATAGCTGCGGAGCTGCGGACTTTGACACAGACGGTATACATGTAGCCTACCAGACCGCTTGGCATCATGGGCACAGTCCATCTCAGTTCCATGTGACAGGTTTGCTGCGGTTGTTCCTCATGCACGCGTGCATGTGAGATGACATCAGGGCATGTGCTTGCGTGCATGCAGCTGCGTGCCACTTGTTGTTGCACTGTGGTGGTTACTGGACATGTCACAGTCACTGGGGTCGTGTTGTTGTTGTATGCACTTGTCGTCCATGCAAAGGTCCTGGTATGGGATTCCCGGGGCGGGGGTGGGAGGGGTGCAGCACCCACAGACTCCAGGCGACCTATTCATGTCCACTGAGCGGTGTGTGTGTCCATGGGCGCTGGATCCATGTCGTGTCCTGGTTGTTCGTGCAGTTCCGTCCATGTGGGTGCGATACACAGAGCCCATGCCACTGCCTCCCACGATGCATGCGGTGTTCCTGGATGTGATGGGGAACAGTGTGCATGTCCCGGTCATATCCGATGTCATGGCGATGTCGTTGATGGTGTGGTTAGAGTTGCCGGTCGTTTGGTATGGCTGTTGTGGTGGTGACTGGCCAGTCCGTGCGGAAGCTAAGCATGGGTGCGGGGTTGGACATCATAGGTCACTCGGGGAACCTGCGTTGTGGTCCGACGTATTTACAGGTTGTCAGGTATGCGATGCCGTCCAGCAGGGCTTCCATGTCATTGGTGGTGTACATGTTTGCCAGCCAATGAAGCGGATGGTGGCTGTCAAGGTGTTGTTCGTAGGTTGTCCCTTGGGGACCATGATGGGGCATGCTGGGTGACATTCGATGTAGCTGTTCTCGATGATCCGTCGTGTGGAGGCACAGTGGTTCCATTTCAGTGCGCGTGCGATGTTGGCCACATACGCCATGCCCCCATAGGCAGAGCAGGCCCTGTCGTGTGCGTCCAGAGGGAGGAGTAGTGGTAGCAGGTCCGCCTTCAGACATGCCGGGTTGGAGAGGCATATCTCGACGGGATGCTGGTAGGGACACCTCCGACAGTAGAAGACGGGCATGACGCAGCTGAACAATGTGATGCGGTAAGTCAGTCGGTAACTTACGTTCAGCAGGGACAGGAGATCGCATCCCAATGTATGTATCGTGCTGGTTTGGTACAGCTTGAGCTCTTCGGCGTAGTTGGGTAGGTGTGTTGCGGTTGCCATTTCGCAGCGGTTCGTAGAGGTGGCGTGCTCCGGCTGTGTGTGCAGTCTGCAATGTGCACGCTCCGGGGTTGCTGTGAGCTCTGTGTAGTCGTGGGAGACAGGACTTGTGTTCTGTTGGCTTGTTTGGAGGACACGGGCCCTCTTCCCACATGCTTCTCAGACAGTTCAAGGTCGGTGCTGTGTGACTCCTTCCAATTAACTTGCATGTGGCCGACATGGGGAGTGTTTTCTTCTTTCCTCCCCGTCCGTTGTGTGCTTCTGTGATATGCGCTATCTGCCGTGTGGTCGGTCTCCTCGGCATGCCTGTGTTGGTCTATTCTTGGACAATGGCTGTATTCACCGGCTTCTGTCGTAGGGCTGTGGTTTCGGTGTTGGAATGGAAGGTCATTCAGTGCTGTCTGCTCTCCCTTGTGTGGGCGGCAGGCTGCCTTTCCGCTCTGCATTGGGCCTTGTGTGTGGATGTAATTCTTGGGCCACCTGTTGTCGGTCACCGGGCTCTTTGGTGTTCCGTTTCATGTGTCTTGTTCATATGTGCAGGGTGGTATGGGTTTTTCAGTGTGGTACTGGCGTTCCTCTTCCCGAAGGGGCCCTGCTTCTCCTAGTTGGTGTTGCCGCCGCTGTGTGCTTCGCCATGTTTGTTACACTGGGGTGTGTCCTGCTGTTGCGTGACTTCACTGACATGTGTGCGTCGGTTGTGTGGCGTTGGGTGTTGTCCGTGAATTGGGCGTTGGGGACATGTCTGTGGCAGGCCTGTCACGTGTCATGTGCGTTCGGGGTGGGGCTGATGTGTGTGCTGCTTGGTTGTGTCCCTGTGTCTGTGTGCGACGCATGCATGGCGCTGCGGTTGGCCTCTGCGTTGTGCGCATGTGTGGCGGCGTCATCGGCGCTTTGGGGCCGTGACGGGGTGGTTGGTTCCTAGTCCCAGGTGGTGTGTACACATGTGTTCTGCGATGTTACGATTTGGCCTGTGTGTCATATGTAGATGCGATGGTGGATGTGTAGTGTACACGCGCTGGTGGGGGGTTGTCCGCTTTTTCCGCCCTTGCACTGTGTGCGCTGTTTGCGTGCACTTGTTGTGTGTGTGCCTACCTGCGTCTCCGCGGTACGTTGCGTCCTTGGTGGTGCATCAGCAGAAGCATGGGAAGGGCCTGCAGTGCTGGATTCATGCCCGGGGTGCCGCTTCTTCGTTGTCCGTGCTCTGCGTCCGTGTTTCCGCCTCTCTTTCACGTGCGGTGTCTCTTTGCCGTGGGAGCCGTTTGTTTGCGGCATCGTAATTTATGCGCCGGGCGGGACGTGTTTCGTCGGACGGTGTGTGTCAGTTGTGCTGCGCCGCTACGTGTGCGGGCGCACTTTGATGGCGGACGGTGTTGCTGGCTTGCCGGCGGTGTTTGGCCTGCTTTTCGCATCGTAATTGGGCGGGCGTGTGGACTGCTGCGTGCCGGCGGTAACTGGTGGTTTTTGCATCCGCCAGCACGGCGGTAGTGCTTCCGCCCGCCATCGTAATGGGCCCCTAAGTAACTAAAATTAAAGTGATGAGTTGTTCACAATGTTTACTTTGGTTATTTGTCTGTTTGCTTATTTCTTTAGGAATTCTGAATAGCACTAGAAGTCCCTTAGGGCACTTCAGAGCACTGTCACAGCAAGAGAAGAACATACAAGTTAAGTGTCTTCCCATGCATCTCTAAGTCGCCTGCAGCATTATGTGCTGACAGTTCTAAATACTTAATTACACTCTGGGATCAAGTCCACTTTATTAAAATATCCTTAAACAAAGAGAGTATCTAAAATAATTACAGTGGTAAGGCTGGTGAATTTGTGGCAATCATGTTAAAAACATTCTCTCCCATGCATAGGTTGTTAAGGCGTGTTACGTTACTAGCTCTACCCTCTTGATAATAAGGAGTCAGCACAAATGTAGATAGTGTATAATCAGTTCTGTGTCCCACTCAATTCTTAGAGAAGGCAATAGAATAGCAGCTTTGAGTCCCTAAATCAATATATTTTCCAGTACTGAAGCTAAGCATTGACCCTAAGATCTCCAACACATCTTCAGTCTGAGAGGCAGATTTTTATGATTTTCATCGCTTCAAGAGCCATCTCTCCCAAATCCAAACCCTGTTGTCAGGGATCACCTAGCCTTCTATTCTGGGGCATCCTATGGGATCATATTTAGCCCTCTTCCTTTACAGGATTCCAAAGGAATTATCAGAGCATTTCCAAACCAATCCTGACTACAGCAATTGTTAAAGCATGTGGCACACATTCCCTGTAGACGTAAATACGTTTTCAGACTGATTGGCAATATTTCATAATACTGTTATTTCAGGTAATCTGTGACGTTGGCAATGTTGACACTAAGGGGTTTGAAATGAAGGTGAACCATCTGTTAAGGGGGAGCCAGGATGTGGTGGGTATGGTTTAATTACTGCAGTCTCCTTGGACAGGAACATTTGTACAGAAACTTTTCGGTTCTTTTTTTAAGTCTTGACTTTCGAATCCTGCTAGGTGGAAGCAGTGTGTCCTAATCTTAACTCTGTATTGATATTTCCCTCAATAATCACATTTAATAAAGATAAACATGGAGTGCAGGTGTTAAGGTATCTTTTTTATACTACCCTGCATAATGTAAGCAGTGGTTTTTAACTTGCAGTGCAGTGCTCTATCGTTCAAGTATAAAAAATGAATCCCAAATAATATGTTTTTCAGATTTGCGGGCCATAAAATTGAAAAAAAGGGGATCTATGAGATGCTAGACTTATCCAAATTTAGCAATTCAATAAATCGAGATTATTAAAGGGGAGGGCCAAAGAGGATAAGGCTTTACGTTAGGACACTGTATTAAGACATTGCTGTAATCTTGCCAAATACCTATGGTAGACAGCATCCACTACACCCAATTTGTACTCATCTGAGTAAAAGATGAGGGTATACATAATGGAACATGTGATGGGGAGCAGATAGTCAGACAGGGCAGTAGGGCTGGCTCATTTGTAAGACTAACCAAGGCTTTTACTTTTGAGCAATTAAGTGATTATGGGTTGGGATATTTAAGCTACCAGCCGGTGGCAAAGGGCATGTGTCACTCTTAAGAAATCTTGAAGAATCATTAATAGGGGCTCTGAAGCATATCATTGAGATGAAATGAGGTCAGTCCCAGAAGAGTAGCCCTTTGCTCTTTTGTGCCATTCTTTGCTATTCTCTGCACTTTTGTGCTATTTTCTGCTCTCCTGAGCTCTTTGTGCTTTTGTGCTTTTGTGCTTTTTCTCTCACTTTCGGGTCTTCTGCCCCCTCTTTGGTGCTCCCGCAGCCGTCCAAACCCTTCCCATGCTACTTCTGGCCTTCCACCTACCCGCTCCTTACCTGTGACCCTGTCACATTCCCCTTTCTGCCTCCTCCTTCGATGCAGTGGTAGCCCCAACCACCACCCACCACCCCCGATACTCTGTTCTCTCAGGACCTACTTAATGGCAGCCACTGCATGACCCCATGAAGCAGGTGCCTAGGCCCAGCCCCCCACTTACCTGGACTACTCCTCTGACTCTGCTCCATCACCCTGAGGCTCCTGCCTCACTCCTTCAGCTCTCTCTGTTCCTCTGCTCTCTGTTTTCACCCCTGTGACCTTTCTACTTCATGCCTCTCAGTTTTGTGCTCTTTGATGCTCCTCTGTGCTCTCTTATGCTACTTTGTGTTATTATGTACTCTTTTGTGCTGCGTTTTGATATCCTTTGCTCTTTTGTACTCCTTTGTGATAATCTTTGCTCTTTTGTGCCATTCTGTGATATTCTTTGCTATTCTGTGCTCTTTTGTGCTATTTTGTTCTCTCTTCGACTTTTTGTGCTTTTGCACTTTCTCCCTCACTTTTGAACCTTCTGCCTCCTCTATGGTGCTTCTGCTGCCCCCACCCTCCACCCACGCTCCTTCCTGCCTCCTGTCTCCCCCTTCTCCTTACCTGTGCTCCTGACATGTTTTCCTTCCTGACTCTTTTTCCCCTGCTGTTGTAGCCCTGCCCTCCACCCCCTGTGCTCCTCTCACCCCCTGTGCTCCTCTCACCACCCCGGTGAAGCAACTGCCTACAGCTCAATTCTGACAAGACAGAAATACCCCCCACAGGTCCTTCCTAATGGTGGCCACTGCACGGCCGAGCCATTGGCGCTCCAGAGGCACGTCTGTCTATGCCTGTCAGCCCCTGGACCACTCCCAGAGCTGGGAACCCTGGTCTGATCACCCCCCCCCCCCAGCGAAACTCCTCGCTTTTGATCTGTCAACTCTGGAAGGCTCTCCGCCTTCTGCTGCCACACCACACACTACAGTTGGAGCTTTCACCAGCACCCATTGCAGAATCTCCTGCAGCTACCCACCCACCCTGCCCACACAGACACCAGCAGCGCCATCAATAGTCCCACCCAACACCACATGCCACAACAAACTTGCACAACAACACTCACTCAACTGCATGCTCCTGAACACATGATCACTCAGCAAACATGCAGTCAAAATCTGGGAGCTACAGAATACTGCTGCACTGAGCATCCTCTTCCTCACTGAAATCTGATTCAACTCCACATCTGCACCACTGCAGGAATCCCAGCATACTACAAAATCCCACAACTGGAATGCACCGACAAACCAGGAGGAGGACTCGCAATCATCTACAAGGAATCCATCATTGTACACTTGCACTTCAAGCTACAAACCTTTGAAAAATTCACCTTGAATGGATCCCCTGCGTAACAACCATTAGGACCACAAGCCACTTTCACCAACCTCATCACAGACTTCATCACAACGCTCACCATCGATTCCAGAGTCCACATACTCTGTTGGGACCTCAACTTCTATCTGGAAGACAGAGCCAATACCTGCCCCACAGCACTCCTCAAAAGACTGGACATCATCGGACTTAGTCAGCTCATCTCAGGATCAACACACACTGCAGGGGACACACTGGACCCAACTTCACCACCAGCAGCAGCATCAAATACAACTCCACCTCACTTCTCACATGGACCAACCACTTCACAATTCACTTCCAAATCAACACACTGCAAGTCAAAATACCCACCAGTGCCAGCGTACCAATCTGCAGCTGGGGAAAAATCTCAGAAGCACCCTCATCATGGATCAACCCAACCCCACAGACTACCTGAATGTGGAGATCACTAACTTCAACGACTGGATTGGAAAAACTGTGTTGACTTCCTTGCACCCATCAAACATAGCAACCAAAGAAGATCTAATAAACAGGACAGCTGGTACACAGAGGTCCTCCCTTGCACCAACCGCAGCATAAACAGCTAAAGAGGAAATGGAGAGTCTGCCACGAAACCACTGATCAAACTATTGACAATTCTGCACTCAGACACTACCACCAGCAACTAAGAGACACCAAGAAAAGCAGTTTTCATGCAGATTGCATTGAAGGAAGCTCCAACAGCTGCAAGGAGATCTTCTTGATCATTAAGGACTTCAACACACCCCAGCCCCTGTCAACAACATCACCCCCTTCGAAGAACTCTGCAACAACCTTTCAAACCTCTTCTACAGGAAAATTGCAAACATCTACAGCAACTTCTCACACCAACCAAACCCCAGCGAACTCATCGCCAGCCGACCCATCAACAACCAAGACAGTCACCTGACCGAATGAACAACCCTCGCTAGAGACAACACAGTGACAATCATGTGGACCATTCACTCAGGGACCCCGAAAAATCCATACCTCTACCACATCTACAACCTGAGAGCTCCACCAGTCAGCACTGTCCTCACTAACATCATCAACATCTCCTTCACATACGCTATATTGTCAGATAACTGGAAACATGCAGAAGCCAACGCCCTCCTAAAGAAACCATCAGCCAACCCGAACCGGCTGAGCAACTTCCCATCTACCAGCTCCCCTACTTAAACAAATTGATTGAGAAGGCCATTAACAAAGAACTCTCAATCCCCCTCATGATTCACTACCGGCTAAACAACACCCAATCAGGATTCAGAAAGAACCATAGACCCGAAACAACAATCGTCGTGGACACTGACGATATCCGGACCATCCTGGACTCCTACAACATTATTATTAGAAGACTCCACAAGATTGGCATCCGAGGATCTGTTCTTAAATGGATCTTCTCCTTCCTCATGGGAAGAACACAAAGGGTCAGATTGCCCCTCTTCATCTCAGAGAACAAGAACCTGATCTATGGAGTCCCAAAGGGATCATCCCTCAGCCCCATTCTGTTCACAGCAAGACATCACCATAATCTCCTATTCTGACAACACCCAAGTCATAATTTCCCTGAAGGACAAAACAACCACCACCAGAACCAACATTACCAATTGCATGACCATGGTAGCAGAGTGGATGAGAAGCAACTGCCTAAAGCTCAATTCTGAAAAGATGGAAATACTAGTCTTTGGAAATAAGACTTCCCATGGGACTCCACATGGTGGCCATCGGCCATCGGCCCTTGGACCAGCACCCACACCCATTGACCACGTAAGAAATCTGGGGATCATTCTAGACAACAAGCTCAACATGACAGCACAAATCAATGCAGTGAGCACCCACAGGCATCAATTCACCAAAACGCCAGGGATAGCACAAGTGACATCTCATACCGTTTGATGTCAATGAAATCACAGGAAATGACATCATATGACCCTTGACCTTGATTGCTTCCAGCAAGGCATGCCACATGACCCTAATATCACAACAGTTGACATTGCTGAAGTTCCATATAATAACTACATTAGTATAACAGCATAACAAAAAAAGTATATTTTAGATATCTCCTATACTATGGTGCTGACTTGATCTTTGAAAGTTCTGGGCATAATACTTGCCCTCAAGTGTGATGAGCAAGCAAAGCAAATACGTCAGACCTCTTTTATTGGGTTTCTCCCCCTGGGAAAAGTTTGCTAAAAATTGTGTGAAATAATATTTGAATGCACAATTTTCACATAAATTTGCTAAAATGCCGAAGGTGCTGAACAGGCACTCATTAAGTATTCAAATACTTCTGTGCTGTGCCAAGCCAATGAAACCCGATTTTCTCCAAGAGTTGACCCCATTTTTTTCAAAATGTTGTATGGATGCCCCCATTTGTCAAAAGATACCTCCATTGTGCCAAGGCTAGCATTTAATTCTGGGTGATCCCGCTGTCAGTTATCTTTGTCATGTGTTTCTCCTTCCTCTCTCCCTCTCTTCCCCAGTGACATCTCTTATTTATTTTTTTGCTACTTTTGGCAGTATTATTTTATATCTGGCCATTTCTTGTCTGCATTATTTATGCCTGAACATCAGTAGAGTCAGCCACTCTTTGGTCTCTGCCTTCCTTCCTATGTAATGGCAGCAACATACAGATGATTCCAACAGGACTGGAACACTTCTCAATTTAAGCACAAAGTACCCCCATTGTTTGCTTTTAGCACTTGTTCGTTATTTTAATGTTATTTATTTTGTATTCAAGTGTGTTTCTTGTAGCCTGGAGGTTTCCTAGCTTCTTGCTTTATTTTTTAGTTATGCTATTATTTTTTTTGCCAATTTCTATGCGAGCGGAGTCAGAGCTCTTTTCCTGGTGGCCCCTCTCAAGTTCCCGCCTTAACTTGCCTTTAAATGGTGGCTGCAATGCGGAACACGCCAAAGGCGTGCCTAAGGTAAGCCTTTTTCGCCACTGCCTGCACCGATCATTCCCATCTCGATCACCCAACGACTGAAACACTAAGCAACCTCACTACCTTGGGTAAGCTAATAATAAATCTTTCCTGTGACTATACATTAGATCAGGAGGTTAACAACTCTTCAGTCCAAAAACCACCGGCTCCCTGCACAGGACAAGAACAAATTAAATCCACCTCTCCTATTTTTACTCCCAAATGCTCCACTCTTGTTAAAGCAGGAGTCTATAATGCGGGCTCAGCCATTAAAAGAAGGCTATCATCATAATTGGACATGCTTTTTATAAAACAGACCTAGTTCTCTGACAATGCTCAACATATTTTATATCATCTACTACGAGCCTAATTCAAATATTTCTCTCATAGCTTCCCTGATAAATGGGGAGGCAGAGTAGTGTTAATTGACCATGAGGACCTTCGAATTAATGTCATACAATGTGCCTAATTTACAGACACTGAGACCATTTGTCTCAGCATTTGCATTGTTAATAAAACCTCACTAGGGATGTGTCCATTTCTTACTGCCCCCCAATGCCCATTTAACTTACATCACTTGGTTAAAGCAGTTAATCATCCATTTTCATTCTCTTTTCCCAGAGCAACTGGTACTTGGTGATTTTAGTTGCTTGACTGAACAACAGAAGACATAGAACTAGTACTAAGGTGCTGGAGATTTTCCACTCTTTAGGGTTTTAAAATCTGGTGAAAGTGCCTATCCATAAAGCAGAAGCAAAAAGTACAAATGATGGACGGAATGCGGAACAAATCGAACATTCGCCCCCAGTCACAGATCTGCCAGACCACATTCTCCCTGGACCAGAAACAAGGATCTTGGGACCAGTTTTGGGGTATCACCCCTGATCATCCCAGGATGCTTGTTTCCGGTCCATGGAGGACTTGGCCTGGCAGTTCGGGCTAAACTGCTCCCATGCGGAGCAGGGTAAAAACTGATTTGCATATAGCTGGGTCCAAACTGGGGTGGCGTGTTGAACAAAAAAACAATGGATTAAACCAGGATTTGTAACTGGGGGTAAATGTTTGCATTGTTCAGTATTCCGTCCATCATCTGTTCTTTTTGCATTTGTTACCCATAAAGCAAACCCCTTTATCAACATTTTGAGGAGTTGACCAGAAATTCTCGTGGTCCCTGACTAGGACTGATCTTGTAATAAGATATTGGGCAACTCCTCCTGGTGTGTACCAGATTGCTGGTGGTCCCCAGGATCAACAAGGCTAGAAGTGGTGGCCACCTGTTTTCTTACAATGCTGTCAGGATGTGGAATACTCTTCCACTTCGATTACGCAGGGAAGCTAATCATTTGGCCTTTCTTAAACTTCTGAAAACGTGGCTTTTCTCTTAATGTGGTTGTGGTGTCTATTGTTTTATCGCTGTTAGTGCTGGGATGCCCCTGGGTAGCTATGCGCTTAATAAATGCTTCTTTCATTTAATTTCATTTCATTTAATTTCATTGCTGGTCTGTCTTCACTCTAAAGTAAAATGCATAAAGCTAATATTGCAATAACCAAACAAGCAATGTCAAATTTTGCCTTATTGCAATATCCCTTCATAAATGTGTGAGATATGATTGGCGGTGTAGTTTGTACAGTCCCTGGACTTAGCATGATGTGGTTATACTGGAACCAGGAAATACCACCTTTTCCAGTATCTGTATTTTACTCGGCGCCAGTGCTTAATGTGTGCTTGTGTTGGTGTTGCTCAGCACTGGCACTTAATTATAAACTTTGGGGCCCATTACGATGGCGGGCGGAAGCACTACCGCCGTGCTGGCGGATGCAAAAACCACCAGTTACCGCCGGCACGCAGCAGTCCACACGCCCGCCCAATTACGATGCGAAAAGCAGGCCAAACACCGCCGGCAAGCCAGCAACACCGTCCGCCATCAAAGTGCGCCCGCACACGTAGCGGCGCAGCACAACTGACACACACCGTCCGACGAAACACGTCCCGCCCGGCGCATAAATTACGATGCCGCAAACAAACGGCTCCCACGGCAAAGAGACACCGCACGTGAAAGAGAGGCGGAAACACGGACGCAGAGCACGGACAACGAAGAAGCGGCACCCCGGGCATGAATCCAGCACTGCAGGCCCTTCCCATGCTTCTGCTGATGCACCACCAAGGACGCAACGTACCGCGGAGACGCAGGTAGGCACACACACAACAAGTGCACGCAAACAGCGCACACAGTGCAAGGGCGGAAAAAGCGGACAACCCCCCACCAGCGCGTGCACACTACACATCCACCATTGCATCCACATATGACACACAGGCCAAATCCTAACATCGCGGAACACATGTGTACACACCACCTGGGACTAGGAACCAACCACCCCGTCACGGCCCCAAAGCGCCGATGACGCCGCCACACATGCGCACAACGCAGAGGCCAACCGCAGCGCCATGCATGCGTCGCACACAGACACAGGGACACAACCAAGCAGCACACACACCAGCCCCACCCCGAACGCACATGACACGTGACAGGCCTGCCACAGACATGTCCCCAACGCCCAATTCACGGACAACACCCAACGCCACACAACCGACGCACACATGTCAGTGAAGTCACGCAACAGCAGGACACACCCCAGTGTAACAAACATGGCGAAGCACACAGCGGCGGCAACACCAACTAGGAGAAGCAGGGCTCCTTCGGGAAGAGGAACGCCAGTACCACACTGAAAAACCCATACCACCCTGCACATATGAACAAGACACATGAAACGGAACACCAAAGAGCCCGGTGACCGACAACAGGTGGCCCAAGAATTACATCCACACACAAGGCCCAACGCAGAGCGGAAAGGCAGCCTGCCGCCCACACAAGGGAGAGCAGACAGCACTGAATGACCTTCCATTCCAACACCGAAACCACAGCCCTACGACAGAAGCCGGTGAATACAGCCATTGTCCAAGAATAGACCAACACAGGCATGCCGAGGAGACCGACCACAGGGCAGATAGCGCATATCACAGAAGCACACAACGGACGGGGAAGAAAGAAGAAAACACTCCCCCATGTCGGCCACATGCAAGTTAATTGGAAGGAGTCACACAGCACTGACCTTGAACTGTCTGAGAAGCATGTGGGAAGAGGGCCCGTGTCCTCCAAACAAGCCAACAGAACACAAGTCCTGTCTCCCCACGACTACACAGAGCTCACAGCAACCCCGGAGTGTGCACATTGCAGACTGCACACACAGCCGGAGCACGCCACCACAACGCACCGCTGCGAAATGGCAACCGCAACACACCTACCCAACTACGCCGAAGAGCTCAAGCTGTACCAAACCAGCACGATACATACATTGGGATGCGATCTCCTGTCCCTGCTGAACGTAAGTTACCGACTGACTTACCGCATCACATTGTTCAGCTGCGTCATGCCCGTCTTCTACTGTCGGAGGTGTCCCTACCAGCATCCCGTCGAGATATGCCTCTCCAACCCGGCATGTCTGAAGGCGGACCTGCTACCACTACTCCTCCCTCTGGACGCACACGACAGGGCCTGCTCTGCCTATGGGGGCATGGCGTATGTGGCCAACATCGCACGCGCACTGAAATGGAACCACTGTGCCTCCACACGACGGATCATCGAGAACAGCTACATCGAATGTCACCCAGCATGCCCCATCATGGTCCTCCAAGGGACAACCTACGAACAACACCTTGACAGCCACCATCCGCTTCATTGGCTGGCAAACATGTACACCACCAATGACATGGAAGCCCTGCTGGACGGCATCGCATACCTGACAACCTGTAAATACGTCGGACCACAACGCAGGTTCCCCGAGTGACCTATGAAGTCCAACCCCGCACCCATGCTCAGCTTCCGCACGGACTGGCCAGTCACCACCACAACAGCCATACCAAACGACCGGCAACTGTAACCACACCATCAACGACATCGCCATGACATCGGATATGACCGGGACATGCACACTGTTCCCCATCACATCCAGGAACACCGCATGCATCGTGGGAGGCAGTGGCATGGGCTCTGTGCATCGCACCCACATGGACGGAACTGCACGAACAACCAGGACACGACATGGATCCAGCGCACATGGACACACACACCGCTCAGTGGACATGAATAGGTCGCCTGGAGTCTGTGGGTGCTGCACCCCTCCCACCCCCGCCCCGGGAATCCCATACCAGGACCTTTGCATGGACGACAAGTGCATACAACAACAACACGACCCCAGTGACTGTGACATGTCCAGTAACCACCACAGTGCAACAACAAGTGGCACGCCGCTGCATGCACGCAAGCACATGCCCTGATGTCATCTCACATGCACGCGTGCATGAGGAACAACCGCAGCAAACCTGTCACATGGAACTGAGATGGACTGTGCCCATGATGCCGAGCGGTCTGGTAGGCTACATGTATACCGTCTGTGTCAAAGTCCGCAGCTCCGCAGCTATACGTAAATGTACATTAGCACAGCCTTGGCCAAGCAGATGTAACCCCACACCCTATCCCATTTGTAATCATGCTCAGTATATCCTCAATATGTATTCCGCTGCCAGTAGTGTCCACTATACTGCATCACAGAGGACAGAAGACTCAATATAATGTTTGAAACCAGAACTGTCTCCGCTGACTCATTTCACAAGTACGAATGAGAGAGGATGAGAGTATGTGAAGTACACGGCAGTCGTGACATGACCATGTAGTCCACTGGTATTGGATGTCAACGCAAATGAGTAGCACTACTGTGGAAGACACACATGTGTCGTGTGAAGTCGTATGGACGCAGTGCTCAGGTGGGTGGGTGCGACGGGTAGATGCGCACATGCCAAGTTGGAGCACGCCGTGTTGGGAGGGCTCATGAACAGTACACCACCGCTTCCCTGGGCATTGTGAGAGGACACCTGTCGGGGGGAGTGAACACGTGTGTGCACAGCAGCCGGGCACACGTACAAAGCGGTACCAGGCGCACCTCAGCCCACCCTCTGTGGACGAGCTGGATCCTGTTGTGCGCCCGCCATGCCCCTTGACAAGGCACACACAGCCCCAGTCGACCAGGTGTAACCCCAACATAGTCAATCCGCACAGGCGATACAGGGCACGGGATGGCAGTGGAGCATGGTGTGTGAGAGGTCTCCTCGCGCTCCTCCTGGTCATATCACGCAGGCAATAGAACCTCAACGTCCAGCATGGCAAAAAGTCAAATGGAAGTGTAGGGGGACGCACCACAGCACGAGCAGCAGTGACGTCACGGGAGGTGGCTCGCACCATCCCATCCATTGCCCATCATACCAACCACGACACATGCCATTGCGACTAAGTGCAAGCGCGTGCGCCACCACCCCTGAGCCCTCCCCAGAGAGGCCAAAGAGTGAATGTGTGGGCCATCAGCCACAGACGGACGCGGCATGGCCGCAAGGGCAGCCACAGCCACTGGGTGTCGCAGGTGGCGGATCCGGAAGGCGAAGACTGTGATGCATAGTCCATGCAGGCCGGGTCTCCATTTGGGGCACCACGCAGGTGGACGGCGTCCCGCCACACATCATACCCTGAGACAGCCCACTCGTGCAACTGGACCCACACATACACTCCTTGCCCTCTCTGGTGCAAGCTTGGGGCTGCCTGTGCAAGCGCTAGCCTCGCAGGTGAGCATGCATATTGGGGGGCGAGGGGAGGACATGAGGGCTGGGGCGAAGATGACTGTATCACTGTCAGTTAGTACAAGGGATGACCCAGATGTGGAAAGGAAGAGACGTGTCCCGTGTGTACTGCAACTAGTCGCCAATCCAACTACCCCCCATGTCCGGAATGTAAGCCCGCACCTAGGCCCGCCCATCCGCCACATCGAACATACCACCAGCACGACAACCTTCCCATTCGAAACACTGACTGGGGGTGGCGACCAGTGAACAATCATGTGTAGCCTACCCACGCGTACATGTGGGCCCTCCATGATCCATGTCACCTGCGGCAAAGACATGACATGCGCAATGAGGGAAGTGAGGAGAGCTGTCCGCCCCACGCGCAGAAGGTGCATCAGCTCCACAGACCCAGCAGCGAGTCCAGCAGGGGTCACATGTGCAGGGGCAGCTGTGCCTGGTGTGAAGGCACATGCATATAGACAGCACATCGACCAATGTGTAGTCTGCCCACATCCACAGTCCATCATCATGCGGACATAGGAATTGAACACAGGGCAACACATCTTAGCTGGTGCACCCACCGTGACCAACAATGCGCAATCATCGACGTACCCGCCCTGTGCATGGCCCCCCCAACGGAGGCACATCCAGTGCCACCATCCCACACACACAAGCCTTCCACGGAACATGCTGTGTCCAATGGTCAGTACAGAGTCAGCGCCCATCTGGTGGATCCTGAACAGGAGACACATGCACACACATGCCAGCTCCCACTATGTACGACTGCCACCTGGCACGTGCAATGTAACCTCTCACCTGTGACGTGTGACTGCAAGCACACAGCCGTCTTGGCATGGGGCTGTCAATGTGGACACCAGTCAATGTTTCGGGAGCTGTGATCCGTACAGTGCTGTACATAGGGTGCAGTGCTGACACCTACTACTGTCTCATATCCCCTCGTGCCACAGGTCCCACTTGTATTGGCCGCTCAGCCCGTGCCCACATCGTCGTCGCCGTGTGCCATACTCATCCAGCCTCGGAAGCAGTACCATGCTCAGCAGACACTCATGTTGCCGTGGCGTTGCCGCTTGACGAATATGCAGTCAGTCCCCATCAGCACGCCCCGCAAGTCATTGGGGCCTAGATCCCCATGTGCATGCACATGGCAGTGGTATGTCTCACTTGCCATTGCCATTGTTGGGAGACCTGTGTAAGTGTATTGTGGCCGTGCCGTCCCAGCTTGACAGCTGGGCTGTGGCTCATGTGCTTGCTCAGTCATGTCAGTGATGTGTATGCGAAATTGCTATGTGCCGTGTTGCTTTGACATGTGTCCTCTGCCATTTAACCCAGGCGGAGACCGAACATTGACCGCCCATACCAATTGCTGGCGGACATGGACGATACAGAGGTAATCAGGAAGTTTCGGCTGGACAGGCCAACTCTGCATCGACTGTGTGCCATGTTAGAGCCCCATCTCCGTCCCCGCAGGGTGTATCCGACTGCTGTCACCCCCACGGCTAAGGTGATGGCCGCCATGCATTTCTTCGCCACTGGGTCATTCCAGCACACAGTGGGCAGTGGAGGAGGGATGTCCCAGCCCATCTTCAGCAAGGTGCTGAGGGATGTACTGGCAGCCATGATGCTGTACCGGAACAGGTACATCAGATTCCCCAGGGCTCGTGAATTGGCGGCAGTGAAGGGGGCATTCTATGCCCTTGGCAGAATCCCACACGTCGTGGGAGCCATTGACTGCACTCATGTTGGCCTTGTTCCACCACAGGCCACTGAGCACCTGTACCGCAACAGGAAGCACACGCACTCCCTGAATGTGCAAGTGGTGTGCCTTGCGGACATGGTGATCACCCACGTGTGTGCAAAGTTTCCAGGCTCGGCCCATGACGCACACATAATGCGCAACAGCATCTTGCCACGACTGATGGCCAATCTGCAACAGGATCGTGGCTGTATTGTCGGTGAGTATGTGGAGTGGTGTAGCGTGCTGGTTGTGCGATGCTGTCCCCTGTCCAGTTGGAATAGCAACGGTTCTCTGTGTCCCTCACACCCAGGTGACTCTGCGTATCCGAATGGGGCATGGCTGCTCAGTCCATTGAGGAATCCTCGCACCCCAGCAGACGATCGATACAATGAGGCACATGGGAGGACCAGACGTGTGGTCGAGCGTACCTTTGGCCTCCTCAAGTCCAGGTTCAGGTGCCTGGACCGCACCGGGGGTGCACTGGCGTACTCCCCACAGAAGGTGTGCCAGATAGTGGTGGCGTGCTGCATGCTGCACAATCTGGCCATTCGGAAGCAGATCCCCCTCATTGTGGATGACGGAGATCAACCAGGGCCCCAGCCCGCAGACCAGGACAGCTCGAGTGAGGTGGACAGCGGAGAGGAGGAAGCTGGGAATGTGCGCCAGCAGCTCATCGCCCGCTACTTCACTTGACGGTGAGTGTCCATGTACGACGGATGATGTGTCTGTATCTGTGCAGGTGTGTGTGTGCTGTGTCAGGGTGGCCGTATGTTCACTGTGTGCAGTGTGTCAACGCTCCATGGCCAGGGTAGTATGCCACTGTTGGTGACTGTGGCATTGTGCCCTATTGCTCTGTGCGATGTGTGTACATTGCTTGTAGTTGTTGACATGTACTGTGTGATGGGTGTGTGACACACTCATTGAATGTGCTCCTGTTCTGTCTCCCACCCCTAGGTCCCTACAGGCCCTCCGGATTCCATTTCCATGCCACGCATCAGGTGCCTTTCCGCCCAAGGTGGCCATTGTATTCCGTACAATAAAGACACAGGGCACAAACAGCAGTTAGTGAAAAAGGTGCATTTATTACAAACTGTGACATGTGATTGTGTGTAAGGTGATGACAAAAGTGGTGCGTGCAGTGACAATGAGCTGTCGGTCATGGCTGCGTGATGATCAGGGTGTACCCACTGGTTCTATGTCCATAGTCCAACACACACATGCCATCCAGATGGCTGTGTGGAGTGGGATCGTAGAGCAAGTCAATGCAGTGGCTGGTCAAGGAAGGCTGGCGGAAGGCTGGCTGGCTGCCTCACTTGCGACTGGAGCGTGCGAAGTCCTCCCGGGAGATCTGTTTCCTCTTCGGACGGCCCCTTCCACGTTTGGGAGGGGGTGTGTGGTGGCGACCTGCTGGTGGTGGGTGAGGTGTGCTCACTGGCTGTGGACGCAGGGGAAGTGGACACTGCTGCCCGAGCCTGCGCCCTAGCAGGTGGTGGCGGAGGTGGTGTTGCTGGCCTTGCCTGTGACCCCACCGCCACCACCAGCTGGCCCATGAGGTCCACGAGTTGGTCCATACGGGACACGAATTGGCCCATATGGGCGTCCATGGACCTCAGCACCCCCAGCACCTCCCGCGTGTCAGTAGCAGACCTGGCCCATTGTCCTTGGGCCTCTTCATAGGCCCCAAGGACTCTGTCCATTTGAGGCAGGGCATGGCTCCCAGGGGAGGCTGGCGTTTCCCTGACCCTGCTCCTCCTACCAGTCCTGCTGCCACCAGCCTGCCCACTAGCCACATTGCTCACCACGGTCCTCGCTGTGGCTCCCAGGGTGGATCCAGTCGGCCGGGCCACCACCTGCGCTGGGGCTGGTGCCAGCGAAGACGTGGTGGTGGTGGAGGCGGTGGTGGTCGGTGCGGCGATGGTGGCGGTTGCGGCAGTGGTAGTGGCCGCAATGACCGTGGGTGTGGCCGCAACGACAGTGGCAGCAGGGGACTGGGACTGTTCAGCATCCCTGGATGATGGGTTGGTGGGTAGGAGGGGTCCTGGGGAGCGGCTGGGCCCTGCCACGCCAGATGGGCCAGCTTGGTGGTCCGTGTCCGAAGAGGTGGACAGATCCTCCAGATCCGTGTGTCCTCGTTGGGGGCTTGTAGGCTGGCTGTGCTGGCTGCTGTCTCCATCCCCAGCGTCCAGCAGTTCGTCACCTGTGGAGAGAATGAGATTTGTTATTGTGTTGCACCTGGCGAAGTATGTATTAGTCGTCTGACATTGGCAGTTCGTGCAATCTCGTACATGGGTTTCCCGGAGGCGAGTGTGTGGCTGTGGCATCTGTAGGTGTGTGTGCTAGGCAATGGGACTGTGTGCTGTGCACATGTGGCATGGGACGGATTGGCCATGCCGATGGGTGTGTTGCTTTGCCCCTACTCATTGTGACTCTGGTGTATGCGGGCTCCTGGCCCATCCTGGGTCTGGTTTGTACTTTGCTTTTGGAGTTCAAATGGAACGCTTAGGAACGCATATGGCAACATGGGGGCCATGCCCCAGATTCGCATTTGGGAGGGTATATGCTTTTGGGGTACATGCTGTGAGCCATGGGTGCCGAACGTGACGTGTTGTGGCAGCATGACAGTGCATGGTCTGAGGTGTGTGCATGCCTGACATGCCCTGCATATTTGCTGTCTGTTGTGGTTACTGGACATGGCATTGGACGCATCGTTATGAGTGAGTGATAGTTGTGTGCCAGCCAACGTATTGCAGTTGTCCCATCTCCTTGGTGTGCGTGCTGCCCTGTGCCATGTGCATCACTGCAGTGCTCGGGGGGGGTGTGGCCCATGTTGTGTGTTGTTGCTCACAGTGTGTCGTGCGCTTAATTGACTTCTGGCACATGGTTGGTCATGGGCATGTGTCTTAGCGTGACTGCTGTATGTGTGGCAGCTGTGCGGATGACATGCCTTTCATGAGACTGGGGCTGACGGATGGGATGGATGGTATGTTGTATGTGCATGGTGTGTCTGTGTGTTTGATGGGTTCAGTGGTGTTCGTGTGCATTTCTGTTGTTCCGCTCTGTTGCGTCTAGTGTTGTTTGTCTTACATAGGCGTAGTTGTGGGGTGTGTGGTTGACAGGCAGTAGGGGCTACATGGACAGGACTTCAATGGTGTTTCGGTTGTGTGTGATGAGTTGCACAGTGGCTGCCGTGTGGGACTATATTCAGTGTGGCTTGTGCATGCAGACGTGGCTCCTTGGGTGTTGCTATGTCTGTGATGGGTCATGTGGGGTGTGAGTCTGCTGTTCATGTCCGTGTGCACATTGTTCACTTGTTCGTGACGGTGGGCGGTGCTGCGTGTCCGTGTGCTACGTGACATGTCCCATGTGTTGGTGGTGTTATGGTCCTCATGCCTCCAGTAATCCAGCCCTGTCCAGTTTCCCACCTGCAAGTTGTTCGTGCGTGCACTGTACTGGATGCCACATGGCTCTTAGCGGGGGTGCTCCATGTTGCAGGTCTGTGGGGGTGGGGGGTGTAGTGGGTCGTGGGGGTGGCTGTACACCCACTGACACCGATTGCTGTGGACCGTGATGTCTGCCTTTCGGCTGTCGTTGTGCACTGCGGTGGCTGACACGTGGGTGTGGGGTGTGGGGATGCTCCTCCTTGCTGTGCTGTGGGACTGGGGCCTGGTGTGTGTTGTACTTGGGCTGTCCACCGTCCCACCCACTGCACTTTGTGTTCCTGCCACTTACCTGTTACTTGTCGGTTGGTGCAGCTGTGCCTGACACATGGGTGTGGGGAGTGCTCCACCTTGCTGGTCTGTGGGAGTGGGGGCCTGGTGGGTGTTGTACTTCAGCTGTCCACCGTCCCACCCACTGCACTTTGTGTTCCTGCCACTTACCTGTTACTTGTCGGTTAGTGCAGCTGTGGCGGACACATGGGTGTGGTGGGTGCTCGTTGTGGCGCTTCTGGCATATTTGGGGACCTGTTGGTGGTTACGTGGCTGGCTTAGTGTACACATGTCCCCACGCATCTTACAGTTGTTCGGTTTGGCCTGTGTGTGGTAGTGTCTGTTGCATGTGCGTGTGATGTGTTGTGTATTGTGTGCTGGACATGGGGGTGTTTGTCCCTGGGAGCTGTGGCATGGTGGTTGCGCATGTGTGTACATAGCGGTGTGCTGGTATACATTAGTTTGTACTTACCAGCCTCCACTCCCCTGCTAATCCGGCGAGGATCTCCGGATGGATTACGACTCGCACCTTCTCCTCCCACGCTTTGAAGGTCTTAAAGAGCGCGGGATTCCCTCCGCCAGTGACGGCAGCCAGCTCTCTGTTTTTGCCCTCCTTCTTCTTGACCAGGCTCTTTACGTCATTCCAACGTTTGTTTATCTCGGTTCTGTTCCTGGGCAGGGTCCCGACTGCATTGACCTGGTCTACGATCCGGGTCCACATTCTGTTTCTGGTGGCTAGTGGTGTGTGCTGGACCATGTTCCCATAGATTTGTGGGTACACCTTGATGATCTCGTCGACCATGACCGTCAGCTCCATGGGCGTGAACTTGGGCATCCTTTGTGGTGCCATGGTGTTTGTGGTGCTGGTGCGGTGTGTGTTGTGTAATGTGCAGGGGGTTTGTGGTGCCGGTGTTTGGTGGTGGTGGTGGTGGTGGTGGTTGTGATGTGTGCGTTTCTGTGGTGTGCTGCTGTCCTTGCTGTGTCACTGTGTCCTCTCCTCTCCTCTCTGGTTTGCAATGTAGCAAGGGGTTGTGGTCTGTGGGAGTGCTGCTTTTGTACTCACCTATGTGGGTGTGTCCTCATGGTCTGTTGTTTTCAGGTGTGTTGTGTCTGGGGTTCTGGCCTTTGTATTTTTTGTTTGTCCGGGGGGTGTTTTCGGGATGTGTACTGTGCTTGTGTATTTGTGCGTGCCTTGCTGTGTGGACTTGTTGGCCATGTTGTGTGCTATTGGTTTTGTGTGCGGATGGTTTCTGTGCAGGTACGTGGGCGCCATGGCTTCTGCCGTGTCGATTCTCATCGGCGTTGTTTGCGCTGGCGGGCGGTATTTTTGTTGTTTTTCCGCGCTCATGGCGGTGCGATCGTAATTTCACGTGCGGTGTGTCGGCCGTGAGGGCGGGCGGTTTTGTGTTGTCGTAGCGTGTTTCCGTCCGTGGCGGGCGGTTTGACTCCGACTCGGACGATGGCGGGCGGTATTTTGTAGTGATTTTTCGCCGATGGCGGTTTTCAGTTTGTGTACTCATAATGGCGTGGTCGGTGTTCAGGCGGTGTGTGCGGACGGATTTTTGCCGCTTCCATGCCTGGCGGATTTTTTTACGCCGGGTATCGTAATGTGCCCCTTAGTTCCATATACTAATCAATTAAAAAACTAGCATTTCCAAATCATCCTTACAGCTCAAGGTGGCTGGAATTAGTCCATAATATCCCACCTGTATCAATGTGAAGGTTTAGTAGCTGGTGCTGGAATTGGCACGTGGCAGGCGGTAAATAGACATAATATCGAAATAAAAATATCGAATGGACAGAATATCGAATCCAAAATATAGAATGGACATAATATCGAATGGACATAATATAGTCGTTAAAAATATCGAAATTAAGGTAAGTAATATTGATTGTCAAAATATCTAAGTACAAAATATAGGCATTAAAAAATATCGAATTTTTAATAATATCGAATTTTTTCAAAGTGTTTTGTATGTTAGTATATGTGTTAAAAGTTTATATTAGTTTTTGTAATGTATGTTTAATTTTTTTAAAGCAATGATTTTTATGTTATTTAATTTTTGCGTCATTTAATTCCATAGCGGGTTGTGGGTTTATAGGGGAATAGGGTGGGAAGTAATTTAATTGTAATTAAGTAAATATGTATTTTTATTTATTGGTATTGATAATTAATTTATTGTTAATTAATTATTAATTGGTAATTAATTTTTATTAATTGGTAATTAATTTTTATTAATTGATTAATTGATAATTATGTTAATTCTATTAATTTATTATTTGTAGCGGGTTGTGGGTTGATAGGGGATATGGTGGGAAGTAATTTAATTGTAAATAATTTTTTTTTTTTTTTTTTTTTTTGATAATTAATTTATTGTTAATTAATTATTAATTGGTAATTAATTTTTATTAATTGATTAATTGATAATTATGTTAATTCTATTAATTTATTATTTGTAGCGGGTTGTGGGTTGATAGGGGGATATGGTGGGAAGTAATTTAATTGTAAATAATTAATTATTGAAAATAATTTTTTTGTTTTGATAATTAATTTACTGTTAATTAATTATTAATTCGTATTTTTTTATTTATAAATTTTTGGTATTGAATATTAATTGGTTGTTAATTAATTAATAGGTAAATAATTTTTAATAAATAAATTGTATTGGTATTTATAATTAATTAATTATTAAATATTTTGTAATTGGTAATTCATTTTTAATAATAATGTTTATTAGTATTGATAATTAAATAATTGTTATTAAAATATTAAAATATTACTTTCCCTACTGTTGCACTCTTTGGAGTGGGAATAGTAATTTTTACCCCTACGCTATCCAACGCTTTCCCTACTGTTGCACTCACTGGAGTGGGAATAGTAATTTTTACCCTCCCGCTATCCAACGCTTTCCCTACTGTTGCACTCTCTGGAGTGGGAATAGTAATTTTACCCCTATACTATCCAACGCTTTCCCTACTGTTGCACTCTTTGGAGTGGGAATAGTAATTTTACCCTCCCGCTATCCAACGTTTTCCCTACTGTTGCACTCTCTGGAGTGGGAATAGTAATTTTTACTCCTACGCTATCCAACGCTTTCCCTACTGTTGCACTCTTTGGAGTGGGAATAGTAATTTTTACCCTCCCGCTATCCAACGTTTTCCCTACTGTTGCACTCACTGGAGTGGGAATAGTAATTTTTACCCCTACGCTATACAACGCTTTCCCTACTGTTGCACTTTTTGGAGTGGGAATAGTAATGTTTACCCTCCCGCTATCCTACTTTAAAAATATTGAATATTTTTTAATAATATTACGTTAATATATGTATGTATTAAAAAAATAAATGTATGTTTATTTTATTTTTACTTAAATTAATTATTCATTAATTTGAAAGTTATTTAAGCATTTTTAAGTATGTTTTACTTAATTATATTTATTATATTATTAATTTTACATTACTTTTAAGAGATTTAAAAAATTCGATATTTTGACTAACTATATTTTTTACAACGATATTTTTGATTCGATATTTTTGTACTTACCTGTTTGTAGATAGGGAGTCGATATTTTGGTATTCGATTTTTTTAACTCGATATTTTGTCAGGTCGATATTTTCTTCCTCGATATTATGTCAGTGATCCTTGGCAGGCCAATCAAGAGCTGTGGGTGTTGTGAATTGCGGTGGCCTCCTGAGAAATACATTGGGCACTGGCACATATTTTTTCTACAAAATCACCACTGCTCAGCGTATTATTACTGTACCAAATAATAGTGGCCCTAATTACGATGTCGGTCCGATGAGTGTCCGACCGGCATTGTGTCAGAATGGAAACCAACCAACAAGCAGTCGGTGGTTCCATCCATCGAATTTGGATGCAACCGACCGCACATGAGGTGGTCGTAAACATCCATTTACCTAATGCGGTTTATGCATTGGGCGGAAATGGGCCGCTGCACAACCCGCATTAGGAAAATGGATGTTTGAAAACATATATTGCTTGTCACACAGTGCATGGATATTTGGGGGGGCACCCTCTTAGCAGGGGCTGCAGAGGGACGGGGACCCTGCTGGGGCCCCCAAAGTCAGTTTCTGTCTGCCTTTCCATGATGGTCGTACCGCTATAAAAAGGCAGACTGAATGGGGCATCGTAATCCCTACGGCAGTGCAGGAGAAGGCACTGCCCTTATTGTAGGGATTACATTCCGACCGCTGGAACAGCAGAGGTTAGTCCCTCCGCATGCTGCCTCCGATAATGCGGCAGGCAGAATGCAGGGGCAGATGTTGGTCAGATCGCAACTGTCAGGCCGTCGGTTGCGATCCGACCGACATCATAATCAGCCCCAGAGTTCCCAGAATGATGAGCTTTGTGTTAGCAAGCTGTGCTGTCTGCAGCTCATGCACCATATCTTAGTTACAGAGTATGTATAGACAGCGTAATTTCACTAAAATGGCACACAGCTCCACCCTACGATTGTGTACAGGCTCAGAAAGAATTAGTAGTATGACCCCATGTACTTTGTATTTGCTTAATTACATGAACCAACATTTCTTCTGTACCTGTTTAGTCTGCCTTACCCCTCTCCTAAGATATGAGGCATCTCAACAGATACCAGGGGCTGTATC
This sequence comes from Calotriton arnoldi, assembly GCA_963921515.1. Taxonomy (NCBI): domain Eukaryota; kingdom Metazoa; phylum Chordata; class Amphibia; order Caudata; family Salamandridae; genus Calotriton; species Calotriton arnoldi. The sequence goes on from CAWUFW010019594.1 coordinate 29,550, forward strand.
ATGAACAGGTTGCTGGCTCAGCCTGAAGCTTTGTCCCTGGTTTTATGCTTTTGCAGTGTCTAAAGAGCAAACATGTAACTCAGAATATTTCTACAGTATTGTATGCAGTTCATGCATTAACTTGGGGAAATTCCAAGTCATACGTATGCGCTTTAGGCACTGCAGGCACTTGAAAACAGGCACACGACTCTATGCTGAAAAAGTGTACCTGTTCATGATCTGGACCCTACAGCGCTTCACATAAACTTTGAAATAAATAAATACCAAAATTGTGAAATAGAACAATCTCAAACGAGTACTGTAGTGCAATAAAAAATAAACTTTGTATACACAATGAAAAGATATTAAACATATTTAGCATAATAACAGCGATCCGTTTACCGTTTTATTATGCAAATCGTTTTTGGAAAGCACAGCTGATTTAATGAAATTAGAGGTAAATGAAAACAGTTACGTTAATTTAGCTGCACTCAGCATCCTGCCGGCAAAGTCCAGATGGTAACATTTCTTAAACGTCGCACTTTGTTAGGATGAAACACGGGTTCATCCTGCTGTAAGGATAAAGCTTGTAAGGTGCGCGATCTGGTATATAATATTTTATGGCAAAGCATCTAATAGGTTTGAGCATTAGGCCACACGGTCCGTGTGTTGGCGTGCTGCCCTCTGTAATAGAATACTCATCGCTGGGCAGGGATGCTGGGAGCGCCTATAATTAGCTACTGACTGAGCATTGACATTGTGTGTGTCATATGTCATGTAAACAGTGTCATTTCCAGAGTCATGCCCATTTCAATTAATGGTGAAATCAATTGAATCGCTATGCCGGTAATGGTTAATTAGCTCAATATTAGCCTCAATGCCAAACAAGGAAGGATAACTTACAAGAAACCAATTCCCGTCAACATGATGAACATAAGGCCTGAACTGCATAAACAACGCGTATGTTTGTGAATTAAAAAATAAAGACAAATAACTACAAATCAAGGCTTTGCATCATGAAGAAAAGAGCCTTATGCTTTTTGCAGAAAAAGTTAGATGGAAGCACATTCAGTGCTCTGGCATTCAATATGAACTGCATAGCGTTTAGTATCACGATTTACTTCCATTTTAATTGTTGGATTTGAGCCCCTGTAAATAAAGAAATTAAAATATTTGAATTTAAATTAAAAAAAAACAAGAAAAAGAAAATCACATGCAAGTTAAAGTATGCAACAAAAAAACACATTTCAAGACTTTGTTGAAAACATTAGGCACAAACAGAACATATACTAAATAATTGAAATTATTTACAATTTTCAACTCTACATCGTTTCTATACATTATTAAATGTTTTGCACAATATGATGAGGCTACAATCTAGAGGGGCTAAAATTCCTCAATCTAAAAGCAAGAAACAAGTTTTCTTTTTCTTCCCTGTTTCCATTACGTTGCAAAGTCAAGCACATATTTCTCCTAGCCTTCTATTGTTTGGAATCCGCCTTGCAACCATTTTGTTAAGTGTATTTTCGGGCAAAAGCATTAACAATGATTTAAAAACAGAAAGCTATATGCGTGAAAATTGTGACTTTTGCATTACCTTATATCAAGATTTCGATAACTCGTTTTTGACTTTCAGAAACAGTAAATTTAAAGTCTCCCTATCTATAAAGAGGGTTTTCTGTTGGTTAAAATATAGCATTAGTCTTTTATGTTGTAATGAATTATAACCTCAATAAGCATTCCAGAGAAGGACAATTCCGAGCTTCCTGGGCATTCTGGACTTGAAAGGTCAAAATTATGGGGAACACTTTACAAACAATTTGCGCCCTGGGGCCGTATTACAGAAGGTGCCCTGGGGGTGCAACGGGCGTTTGCTCCCGCTTTGCACACCCCCGGGGCACTTTGGTATTATAGAAGGGGGAGCAGATGCTTGTGCGTCCGCTTCTATAATACCGATAGCGCTGGCGCACTTAATGGGCCAGCGCTACCTTCAGTGGGTGTTCCCTCTTTTGCATAGGGGCGTGTCCTATGCAAATGAGGGAATTCCTTTGACTCTACGCCTGTGCTATATTACAAACAGGGGCGCAGAGTCAAAGAAGCCCTCAGGAGGCGCACTGACAGTGCACCATTTAAAAAGGTGCCGCACTGTCAGTGCACCCCCTGCGAGCAGCCCTCTGCAGGGGGTAAAGGGTCTCCCATGGACCCCCCCAGACATCCCCTTGCAGGCGGGTGCAGTCACAGACTCCACCCGCCTACAAGGGGATCTCTAATCCAATTTGAAAGTGCCGGTGGGTGCCACCTGCACAGTTAAAACACTGAACAGCTGCTCTGTGTTTTCACATGAATGCGCTGCCCTGGGGGCAACTCGAGTTCGCGGCTGCCCTGGGGGCAGCGCATTCACCACAATAGGGCGCACTATCATTGTTTGTGCTCGGCGCACATTTTGAAAGGTGCGCCGGGCACAAACAATGTGAATGTGTAATACGGCCCCTGGTGGTGTCTCAAAAGTGACTCAAAGTGACACAAATTGTTAATTTAGGATTTACTTTCCAGCACAAACATGCATTTGTGCTGAACATTATCCCTAACTTACTGCAAAGTAGCACTGGCTTCAAAACAAACAGAGAAAATCTGTGATTATTTTGGGAAGCAGAAACACTGATTACATCTAAAACAAAAATAATTTATTTTCCAAGTGATGTCTACAGAGTGGCTAAATGGCAATAGTTGAATTGGTGTTCAACTATCTATCTTTCCAAGTGAGGGGCACATGAATCCAGTACCTGAAACATGTTGAGGGAGGGATAGGGAATTATTTGACTCTATAATAACTTTCAAACATAAAAACCCATAAAATGTCTGACTGAAATTTACAGGGAGGAATACTCTGAAGGTGTGGGGCAAAATGGTTGTCATTGGTCTAAAACAGCAAGTATTGGGGGTGACGAGGTATTCAACTTTTTGGGCTGTCAAGGCAAAACATCATCCTGCTTGCATTTCCAATAAAGGGCCTGATTACGATGCGGGCAGGAAGGGCGCCGACGGTCGGTTGTAGCCCTCCTGCCCGCATCGTAATCACCGATTCTGATTCCCTTCCGACCTAGCAATTTCGATGGGCTCGGTCGGAAGGGAATCCGAATCAGTGTTCCGAATGGCTTACGACGGGCTCAGAGAGCCCACCTGCAATTCGGAAGGCCCACAGTAATCCCCAGCCGACTCTTTCCGGCCGAGGGATTATGATTGCAGTTTCCCACTGCCTTTTTGTGCCGGCATTTCTGGCAAAAAAAGGCATTGGGAAACGTTTTTGGGGGCCCCCAGCAGGGCCTCCACGGATGCAAAGCCACTGAATGGTGGCCTAGGGGGCACCTATGGTGCCCCCCTGTTGATCCCTGCACCCGGTGGCAGGCACCTTGAAGTGCCTGCCTCGGGGTGCAGTGTTAAACTGCACCTTAGCATTTTGCTATGAGAGCATGCATTCCGTCCGGAATGCATGCTCCCATAGCAAAGTATAGGATTGCGACCGAACGGAGTTCTGTTGCATCCTAATTCCTGGAATCGAACCGACGACAGGAGGTCGCTCGGTTCCAGTTCCAGTTCCAGAACGATGCCGTATGGACTCAGGTCCATCCGGCATCGTAATCGGCCCCAAAGTTAGAAATTCTAATAGATAAGGTGAAGTCAAAAGCCAAACAACAATGAAACAGCTGGAAAGAGGGCGCTTGGTTAATGTATTTTTTGGGAGGGGGGGCGCAAAATTATATTTTTCCTGTAATGCTGAAACATTTTTGACGTGTTACATAAAATAAAGGTCGCACCATGTCTGCAGCTGTTATTGCTGAAATATTGAGGTTTCTTTCACATCTCACCTGGGACTGTTAAGTAACCAATTGATACTGTCAAAAAAATAAATGACACAACCTCACATTTAGATTGTTGGAGGTGTGGGGAAGAGCGCAAATTTTGAGAGATAACCTATCTATGTTATATAGTAAAAATACTTAGTCAAGAATAGAAAGAAGATAATAGAATTAGGAATTAGTGTCCCTGATCTGATGTTTGGACAAGCTATTGAATAAAAAGTATTGAGAAACATAAATATTGTGACAGGAATATTGTAATATGATAAATATTGTGGACAGAAATATTGAAGGTAAGAATATCGATTTAAGTATTGTTTTTATATAACTGTAAAAATATCATTTTCTAAATTATCAATGTATATAATATTATCTGTATGTTTTTTATACTATTTAATTAGTGTTATATGTCAATTATTTTGATACATTTTAATTTCTTATTTGTTTACTGTAATTTCTAAATATTTAAATTAATTTATTAAATATTAATTAGTGGACTTTGGTGTTTTTATAAGTTTTATAGTGTTATAGAATCAGGTTGCAGGGGCTACAGGGGGAAAGGGAAGGGGAATTTTTAAAATACATTTCTATTAATTTTTATTTTCAAAATGGTGTATCAGGTAAAATATGACTTTTTAAAAAAGTTATTTGTAATTTTAAATGTAATATTTTGTAGTATTTTAAATATTTGTATTTGTTGTTATATTGATTTTTTCTTTTTAATGTGTATTTTATTGCATTTATAAATTTGGTATATAATTTAGTAAAGAATATTGAAAATAATTAAAATATTTTGACATTTAAAATGTTTGATTTTAACAATTATTTTTACATTTTTTGTTTGAACGTTTTAATATATTTTGGTAGAAAATTCATAATTATTGATTAATGTTATAATTTATTTATTTTATTATGTAGTAATTTAGAATGTTTACAATTTTATATATTTTTTAATTTTGTAACAATGTATATCATTAATTTTTTTTATTTAGAATGTACGTGCAGGGGGCCGATTATGATGCCGGACGGACCCGAGCCCGTCCGGCATCCTTCTGGAACTGAACAACCTCCAGTCGTCGGTTCCAGCCCAGAAATTAGGATGCGACCGAACCCTGTTCGGACCCAATCCTATACCTTGCTATGAGAGCATACATTCCGAATGGAATGCATGCTCTCATAGCAAAGAGCAGGGGTGCTGTTCATCCCTGCATCCCATGGCAGGCACCTTGAGGTGCAGGGATCAACGGAGGGCACCATAGGTGCCCCCTAGGCAGCCATTCGGTGGCCTTGCACCCATGGGGGCCCTGCTGGGGGCCCCCAAAGCTGTTTCCCACTGCTTTTTTGTGCCGGAAAGGCAGGCACAAAAAGGCAGTGGGAAACTGCCATCGTAATCCCTCGGCCCAAAAGAGCCGGCCGGGGGATTACTGTGGGCCTTCCGAATGGCGGACGGGCTCTCCGAGCCTGTCATAAGCCTTTCAGAAGACTGATTCAGATTCCCTTCCAACCGAGCCCATGGAAATGGCTCGATCCGAAAAGAACCCGAATCAGTGACAACGATGCGGGCAGGAGGGCTCCGACTGACGGTCGGAGCCCTTCCTGCCCGCATCGTAATCTGGCCCTGGGTAAGGATTAAGTGATTATTTTTATACGACAAAAATTAAGAATATACAGCTTTTAAATTGTGTATAAAATTTTACATATACATTATTATATTTGATTAGAAAGATAAATTATATTTTTATTTGATTAATATGGCTTTTAAATGTATTGTAGAAAACGCAAATCAATTATACAATTCTTTTGTGTAAAGTATAGATTTACTGTTATGTTATTCTTTTAATAATATATGAAAAAATAATTTTTATTATACATAAATTTGTATTTTTTTTTCTTTCAGTTGGTTGTATATTGGTTACATTTTTAGGTATTTTTGTGTTTTTAATGTACTATTTGTTATTTTAATAGGTAATGCAAATTGGTCATATATTAATTATATTTATTAAATAGTAATGTGTTGTGTGTTATTATATACTTTAATATTATTGTATGTTTTTATTTTTTAATATTTCATTTATTAATATAAAATATGTATGATTATTAATATATTTGTAACTAATATTGTTTAGGTATAATTATATTTTTTCGAGTGGTAAATATGTAATGTGTTATGTTTAGTCTTCAATACCTTAAAAAAATAATTAAGGGGCCCATTACGATACCCGGCGTAAATAAATCCGCCAGGCATGGAAGCGGCAAAAATCCGCCCGCACACACCGCCTGAACACCGACCACGCCATTACGATTACACAAACCGAAACCGCCATCGGCGAAAAAGCACACAAAATACCGCCCGCCAACGTCCGAGTCGGAGTCAAACCGCCCGCCACGGACGGAAACACGCACGACAACACAAAACCGCCCGCCCTCACGGCCGACACACCGCACGTGAAATTACGATCGCACCGACATGAGCGCGGAAAAACCACAAATATACCGCCCGCCAGCGCAAACAACGCCGATGAGAATCGACACGGCAGAAGCCATGGCGCCAACGTACCTGCACAGAAACCATCCGCACACAAAACCAATAGCACACAACATGGCCAACAAGTCCACACAGCAAGGCACGCACAAATACACAAGCACAGTACACATCCCGAAAACACCCCCCGGACAAACAAAAAATACAAAGGCCAGAACCCCAGACACAACACACCTGAAAACAACAGACCATGAGGACACACCCACATAGGTGAGTACAAAAGCAGCACTCCCACAGACCACAACCCCTTGCTACATTGCAAACCAGAGAGGAGAGGAGAGGACACAGTGACACAGCAAGGACAGCAGCACACCACAGAAACGCACACATCACAACCACCACCACCACCACCACCACCACCAAACACCACCACCACCACCACCACCACCACCACCAAACACTGGCACCACAAACCCCCTGCACATTACACAACACACACCGCACCAGCACCACAAACACCATGGCACCACAAAGAATGCCCAAGTTCACGCCCATGGAGCTGACGGTCATGGTCGACGAGATCATCAAGGTGTACCCACAAATCTATGGGAACATGGTCCAGCACACACCACTAGCCACCAGAAACAGAATGTGGAACCGGATCGTAGACCAGGTCAATGCAGTCGGGACCCTGCCCAGGAACAGTGTCGAGATTAACAAACGTTGGAATGACGTAAAGAGCCTGGTCAAGAAGAAGGAGGGCAAAAACAGAGAGCTGGCTGCCGTCACTGGCGGAGGGAATCCAGCGCTCTTTAAGACCTTCAAAGCGTGGGAGGAGAAGGTGCGAGTTGTAATACATCCGGAGATCCTCGCCGGATTAGCAGGGGAGTGGAGGCTGGTAAGTACAAACTAATGTATACCAGCACACCGCTATGTACTCACATGCACTACCACCATGCCACAGCTCCCAGGGACAAACACCCCCATGTCCAGCACACAATACACAACACATCACACACACATGCAACAGACACTACCACACACAGCCCAAACCGAACAACTGTAAGATGCGTGGGGACATGTGTACACTAAGCCAGCCACGTAACCACCAACAGGTCCCCAAATATGCCAGAAGCGCCACAACGAGCACCCACCACACCCATGTGTCCGCCACAGCTGCACTAACCGACAAGTAACAGGTAAGTGGCAGGAACACAAAGTGCAGTGGGTGGGACGGTGGACAGCCCAAGTACAACACACACCAGGCCCCAGTCCCACAGCACAGCAAGGAGGAGCATCCCCCACACCCCACAGCCACGTGTCAGCCACCGCAGTGCACAACGACAGCCGAAAGGCAGACATCACGGTCCACAGCAATCGGTGTCAGTGGGTGTCCAGCCACCCCCACGACCCACAACACCCCCCACCCCCACAGACCTGCAACATGGAGCACCCCCGCTTAGAGCCATGTGGCATCCAGTACAGTGCACGCACGAACAACTTGCAGGTGGGAAACTGGACAGGGCTGGATTACTGGAGGCATGAGGACCATAACACGACCAACACATGGGACATGTCATGTAGCAGACGAACACGCAGCACCGCCCACCGTCACGAACAAGTGAACAATGTGCACACGGACATGAACAACAGACTCACACCCCACATGACCCATCACAGACATAGCAACACCCAAGGAGCCACGTCTGCATGCACAAGCCACACTGAATATAGTCCCACACGGCAGCCACTGTGCAACTCATCACACACAACCGAAACACCATTGAAGTCCTGTCCATGTAGCCCCTACTGCCTGTCAACAACACACCCCACAACTACGCCTATGTAAGACAAACAACACTAGACGCAACAGAGCGGAACAACATAAATGCACACGAACACCACTGAACCCATCAAACTCACAGACACACCATGCACATACAACATACCATCCATCCCATCCGTCAGCCCCAGTCTCATGAAAGGCATGTCATCCGCACAGCTGCCACACATACAGCAGTCACGCTAGGACACATGCCCATGACCAACCATGTGCCAGAAGTCAATTAAGCGCACGACACACTGTGAGCAACAACACACAACATGGGCCACACCCCCCCGAGCACTGCAGTGATGCACATGGCACAGGGCAGCACGCACACCAAGGAGATGGGACAACTGCAATACGTTGGCTGGCACACAACTATCACTCACTCATAACGATGCGTCCAATGCCATGTCCAGTAATCACAACAGACAGCAAATATGCAGGCCATGTCAAGCATGCACACACCTCAAACCATGCACTGTCATGCTGCCACAACACATGTCACTTTCGGCACCCATGGCTCACAGCATGTACCCCAAAAGCATATCCCCTCCCAAATGCGAATCTGGGGCATGGCCCCCATGTTGCCATATGCGTTCCTAACCGTTCCATTTGAACCCCAAAAGCATATCCCCTCCCAAATGCGAATCTGGGGCATAGCCCCCATGTTGCCATATGCGTTCCTAACCGTTCCATTTGAACCCCAAAAGCATATCCCCTCCCAAATGCGAATCTGGGGCATAGCCCCCATGTTGCCATATGCGTTCCTAAGCGTTCCATTTGAACCCCAAAAGCATATCCCCTCCCAAATGCGAATCTGGGGCATAGCCCCCATGTTGCCATATGCGTTCCTAAGCGTTCCATTTGAACCCCAAAAGCATATCCCCTCCCAAATGCGAATCTGGGGCATAGCCCCCATGTTGCCATATGCGTTCCTAAGCGTTCCATTTGAACCCCAAAAGCATATCCCCTCCCAAATGCGAATCTGGGGCATAGCCCCCATGTTGCCATATGCGTTCCTAAGCGTTCCATTTGAACCCCAAAAGCATATCCCCTCCCAAATGCGAATCTGGGGCATAGCCCCATGTTGCCATATGCGTTCCTAAGCGTTCCATTTGAACCCCAAAAGCATATCCCCTCCCAAATGCGAATCTGGGGCATGGCCCCCATGTTGCCATATGCGTACCTAAGCGTTCCATCTGAACACCAAAAGCAAAGTACAAACCAGACCCAGGATGGGCCAGGAGCCCGCATACACCAGAGTCACAATAAGTAGGGGCACAGCAACACACCCATCGGCATGGCCAATCCGTCCCATGCCACATGTGCACAGCACACAGTCCCATTGCCAAGCACACACAACTACAGATGCTACAGCCACACACACGCCTCCGGGAAACCCATGTACGAGATTGCACGGACTGTCAATGTCAGACGACAAATACATACTTCGCCAGGTGCAACACAATAACAAATCTCATTCTCTCCACAGGTGACGAACTGCTGGATGCTGGGGATGGAGCCAGCAGCCAGCACAGCCAGCCTACAAGCCCCCAACGAGGACACACGGATCTGGAGGATCTGTCCTCCTCTTCGGACACGGACAACCAAGCAGGCCCATCTGGTGTGGCAGGGCCCAGCCGCTCCCCAGGACCCCTCCTACCCACCAACCCATCATCCAGGGCTGCTGAACATTCCCAGCCCCCTGCTGCCACTGTCGTTGCGGCCACACCCACGGTCATTGTGGCCACTACCACTGCCGCAACCGCCACCATCGCCGCACCGACCACCACCGCCGCCACCACCGCCACGTCTTCGCTGGCACCAGCCCCAGCGCAGGTGGTGGCCCGGACGACTGGATCCACCCTGGGAGCCACAGCGAGGACCGTGGTGAGCAATGTGGCTAGTGGGCAGGCCGGTGGCAGCAGGACTGGTAGGAGGAGCAGGGTCAGGGAAACGCCAGCCTCCCCTGGGAGCCATGCCCTGCCTCACATGGCCAGAGTCCTTGGGGCCTATGAAGAGGCCCAAGGACAATGGGTCCGGTCTGCTTCAGACACGCGTGAGGTGCTGGGGGTGCTGAGGTCCATGGACGCCCGTATGGGCCAAATCGTGGACCTCATGGGACAGCTGGTGGTGGCGGTGAGGTCACAGCCAGGGACAGCAGCTCCCCCTCCGCCACCACCTGCCGGGGCACAGGGTGGAGCAGCAGTGTCCAGTTCCCCTGCGTCCACAGCCAGTGATCACACCTCAACCACCAGCATGTCGCAAGCAGGCACCCCCTCGCAAACGTGGAAGGGGCCGTCCGAAGTGGAAACAGATCTCCCGGGAGGACTTCGCACGCTCCAAACGCAAGTGAGGCAGCCAGCCAGCCTTCCGCCAGCCTTCCTTGACCAGCCACTGCATTGACTTGGACTACGATCCCACTCCACACAGCCATCTGGATGGCATGTGTGTGTTGGACTATGGACATAGAACCAGTGGGTACACCCTGATCATCACGCAGCCATGACCGACAGCTCATTGTCACTGCACGCACCACTTTTGTCATCACCTTACACACAATCACATGTCACAGTTTGTAATAAATGCACCTTTTTCACTAACTGCTGTTTGTGCCCTGTGTCTTATTTGTACGGAATACAACGGCCACCTTGGGCGGAAAGGCACCTGATGCGTGGCATGGCATTTGAATCCGGAGGGCCTGTAGGGACCTAGGGGTGGGAGACAGAACAGGAGCACATTCAATGAGTGTGTCACACACCCATCACACAGTACATGTCAACAACTACAAGCAATGTACACACATCGCACAGAGCAATAGGGCACAATGCCACAGCCACCAACAGTGGCATACTACCCTGGCCATGGAGCGTTGACACACAGCACGCAGTGAACAAACGGCCACCCTGACACAGCACACACACACCTGCACAGATACAGCCACATCAGCCGTCGTACATGGACACTCACCGTCAAGTGAAGTAGCGGGCGATGAGCTGCTGCCACACATTACCAGCTTCCTCCTCTCCGCTGTCCTCCTCACTCGAGCTGTCCTGGTCTGCGGGCTGGGGCCCTGGTTGATCTCCGTCATCCACGATGAGGGGGATCTGCTTCCGAATGGCCAGATTGTGCAGCATGCAGCACGCCACCACTATCCGGCACACCTTCTGTGGGGAGTACGCCAGCGCACCCCGGTGCGGTCCAGGCACCTGAACCTGGACTTGAGGAGGCCAAAGGTACGCTCGACCACACGTCTGGTCCTCCCATGTGCCTCATTGTAGCGATCGTCTGCTGGGGTGCGAGGATTCCTCAATGGACTGAGCAGCCATGCCCCATTCGGATACGCAGAGTCACCTGGGTGTGAGGGACACAGAGAACCGTTGCTAATCCAACTGGACAGGGGACAGCATCGCACAGCCAGCACGCTACACCACTCCACATACTCACCGACAATACAGGCACGATCCTGTTGCATATTGGACATCAGTCGTGGCAAGATGCTGTTGCGCATTATGTGTGCGTCATGGGCCGAGCCTGGGAACTTTGCACACACGTGGGTGATCACCATGTCCGCAAGGCACACCACTTGCACATTCAGGGAGTGCGTGTGCTTCCTGTTGCGGTACAGGTGCTCAGTGGCCTGTGGTGGAACAAGGCCGACATGTGTGCAGTCAATGGCTCCAACGACGTGTGGGATTCTGCCAAGGGCATAGAATGCACCCTTCACTGCCACCAATTCACGAGCCCTGGGGAAGCGGATGTACCTGTTCCGGTACAGCATCATGGCTGCCAGTACATCCCTCAGCACCTTGCTGAACATGGGCTGGGACATCCCTCCTCCACTGCCCACTGTGTGCTGGAATGACCCAGTGGCGAAGAAATGCATGGTGGCCATCACCTTAGCCGTGGGGGTGACAGCAGTCGGATACACCCCTGCGGGGACGGAGATGGGGTTCTAACATGGCACACAGTCGATGCAGGGTTGGCCTGTCCAGCCGAAACTTCCTAATAACCTCTGTATCGTCCATGTCCGCCAGCAATTGGTATGGGCGGTCAATGTTCGGTCTCCGCCTAGGGACAATGGCAGAGGACACATGTCAATGCAACACGACACATAGCAATTTCGCATACACATCACTGACATGACTGAGCAAGCACATGAGCCACAGCCCAGCTGTCAAGCTGGGACGGCACGGCCACAATACACTTACACAGGTCTCCCAACAATGGCAATGGCTAGTGATACAAACCACTGCCATGTGCATGCACATGGGGATCTAGGCCCCAATGACTTGCGGGGCGTGCTGATGGGGACTGACTGCATATCCGTCAAGTGGCAACGCCACGGCAACATGAATGTCTGCTGAGCATGGAACTGCTTCCGCGGCTGGATGAGTATGGCACACGACGACGACGATGTGGGCACAGGCTGAGCGGCCAAAACAAGTGGGACCTGTGGCACGAGGGGATATGAGACAGTAGTAGGTGTCAGCACTGCACCCTATGTACAGCACTGTACGGATCACACCTCCCGAAACATTGACAGGTGTCCACATTGACAGCCCCATGCCAAGACGGCTGTGTGCTTGCAGTGACACGTCACAGGTGAGAGGTTACATTGCACGTGCCAGGTGGCAGTCGTACATAGTGGGAGCTGGCATGTGTGTGCATGTGTCTCCTGTTCAGGATCCACCAGATGGGCGCTGACTCTGTACTGACCATTGGACACAGCATGTTCCGTGGAAGCCTTGTGTGTGTGGGATGGTGGCACTGGATGTGCCTCCGTTGGGTGGGGGGCCATGCACAGGGCGGGTACATCGATGATTGCGCATTGTTGGTCACGGTGGGTGCACCCACTAAGATGTGTTGCCCTGTGTTCAATTCCTATGTCCGCATGATGATGGACTGTAGATGTGGGCAGACTACACATTGGTCGATGTGCTGTCTATGTGCATGTGCCTTCACACCAGGCACAGCTGCCCCTGCACATGTGACCCCTGCTGGACTCGCTGCTGGGTCTGTGGAGCTGATGCACCTTCTGCGCGTGGGGCGGGCAGCTCTCCTCACTTCCCTCATTGCGCATGTCATGACTTTGCCGCAGGTGACATGGATCATGGAGGGCCCACATGTACGCGTGGGTAGGCTACACATGATTGTACACTGGTCGCCACCCCCAGTCAGTGTTTCGAATGGGAAAGTTGTCGTGCTGGTGGTATGTTCGATGTGGCGGATGGGCGGGCCTAGGTGCGGGCTTACATTCCGGACATGGGGGTAGTTGTATTGGCGACTAGTTGCAGTACACACGGGACACGTCTCTTCCTTTCCACATCTGGGTCATCCCTTGTACTAACTGACAGTGATACAGTCATCTTCGCCCCAGCCCTCATGTCCTCCCCTCGCTCCCCCAATATGCATGCTCACCTGCGAGGCTAGCGCTTGCACAGGCAGCCCCAAGCTCGCACCAGAGAGGGCAAGGAGTGTATGTGTGGGTCCAGTTGCACGAGTGGGCTGTCTCAGGGTATGATGTGTTGCGGGACGCCGTCCACCTGCGTGGTGCCCCAAATGGAGACCCGGCCTGCATGGACTATGCATCACAGTCTTCGCCTTCCGGATCCGCCACCTGCGACACCCAGTGGCTGTGGCTGCCCTTGCGGCCAGGCCGCGTCCGTCTGTGGCTGATGGCCCACACATTCACTCTTTGGCCTCTCTGGGGAGGGCTCGGGGGTGGTGGCGCACGCGCTTGCACTTAGTCGCAATGGCATGTGGCGTGGTTGGTATGATGGGCAATGGATGGGATGGTGCGAGCCACCTCCTGTGACGTCAGTGCTGCTCGTGCTGTGGTGCGTCCCCCTACACTTCCATGTGACTTGTGCCATGCTAGACGTTGAGGTTCTATTGCCTGCGTGATATGACCAGGAGGAGCGCGAGGAGACCTCTCACACACCATGCTCCACTGCCATCCCGTGCCCTGTATCGCCTGTGCGGATTGACTATGTTGGGGTTACACCTGGTCGACTGGGGCTGTGTGTGCCTTGTCAAGGGGCATGGCGGTCGCACAACAGGATCCAGCTTGTCCACAGAGGGTGGGCTGAGGTGCGCCTGGTACCGCTTTGTACGTGTGCCCGGCTGCTGTGCACACACGTGTTCACTCCCCCGACAGGTGTCCTCTCACAATGCCCAGGGAAGCGGTGGTGTACTGTTCATGACCCCTCCCAACACGGCGTGCTCCAACTTGGCATGTGCGCATCTACCCGTCGCACCCACCCACCTGAGCACTGCGTCCATACGACTTCACACGACACATGTGTGTCTTCCACAGTAGTGCTACTCATTTGCGTTGACATCCAATACCAGTGGACTACATGGTCATGTCACGACTGCTGTGTACTTCACATACTCTCATCCTCTCTCATTCGTACTTGTGAAATGAGTCAGCGGAGACAGTTTTGGTTTCAAACATTATATTGAGTCTTCTGTCCTCTGTGATGCAGTATAGTGGACACTACTGGCAGCGGAATACATGTTGAGGATATACTGAGCATGATTGCAAATGGGATAGGGTGTGGGGTTACATGTGATTGGCTGTTGCATGTGGGATGTGGGCTTCAGAGTGACATCTGCTTGGCCAAGGCTGTGCTAATGTACATTTACGTATAGCTGCGGAGCTGCAGACTTTGACACAGACGGTATACATGTAGCCTACCAGACCGCTTGGCATCATGGGCACAGTCCATCTCAGTTCCATGTGACAGGTTTGCTGCGGTTGTTCCTCATGCACGCGTGCATGTGAGTTGACATCAGGGCATGTGCTTGCGTGCATGCAGCGGCGTGCCACTTGTTGTTGCACTGTGGTGGTTACTGGACATGTCACAGTCACTGGGGTCGTGTTGTTGTTGTATGCACTTGTCGTCCATGCAAAGGTCCTGGTATGGGATTCCCGGGGCGGGGGTGGGAGGGGTGCAGCACCCACAGACTCCAGGCGACCTATTCATGTCCACTGAGCGGTGTGTGTGTCCATGTGCGCTGGATCCATGTCGTGTCCTGGTTGTTCGTGCAGTTCCGTCCATGTGGGTGCGATACACAGAGCCCATGCCACTGCCTCCCACGATGCATGCGGTGTTCCTGGATGTGATGGGGAACAGTGTGCATGTCCCGGTCATATCCGATGTCATGGCGATGTCGTTGATGGTGTGGTTACAGTTGCCGGTCGTTTGGTATGGCTGTTGTGGTGGTGACTGGCCAGTCCGTGCGGAAGCTAAGCATGGGTGCGGGGTTGGACATCATAGGTCACTCGGGGAACCTGCGTTGTGGTCCGACGTATTTACAGGTTGTCAGGTATGCGATGCCGTCCAGCAGGGCTTCCATGTCATTGGTGGTGTACATGTTTGCCAGCCAATGTAACTGATGGTGGCTGTCAAGGTGTTGTTCGTAAGTTGTCCCTTGGAGGACCATGATGGGGCATGCTGGGTGACATTCGATGTAGCTGTTCTCGATGATCCGTCGTGTGGAGGCACAGTGGTCCCATTTCAGTGCGGGTGCGATGTTGGCCACATACGCCATGCCCCCATAGGCAGAGCAGGCCCTGTCGTGTGCGTCCAGAGGGAGGAGTAGTGGTAGCAGGTCCGCCTTCAGACATGCCGGGTTGGAGAGGCATATCTCGACGGGATGCTGGTAGGGACACCTCCGACAGTAGAAGACGGGCATGACGCAGCTGAACAATGTGATGCGGTAAGTCAGTCGGTAACTTACGTTCAGCAGGGACAGGAGATCGCATCCCAATGTATGGAACAGGTTGGTTTTGTACAGCTTGAGCTGTTCGGCGTAGTTGGGTAGGTGTGTTGCGGTTGCCATTTCGCAGCTGTTCGTTGAGGTGGCGTGCTCCGGCTGTGTGTGCAGTCTGCAATGTGCACGCTCCGGGGTTGCTGTGAGCTCTGTGTAGTCGTAGGGAGACAGGACTTGTGTTCTGTTGGCTTGTTTGGAGGACACGGGCCCTCTTCCCACATGCTTCTCAGACAGTTCAAGGTCAGTGCTGTGTGACTCCTTCCAATTAACTTGCATGTGGCCGACATGGGGGAGTGTTTTCTTCTTTCTTCCCCGTCCGTTGTGTGCTTCTGTGATATGCGCTATCTGCCCTGTGGTCGGTCTCCTCGGCATGCCTGTGTTGGTCTATTCTTGGACAATGGCTGTATTCACCGGCTTCTGTCGTAGGGCTGTGGTTTCGGAGTTGGAATGGAAGGTCATTCAGTGCTGTCTGCTCTCCCTTGTGTGGGCGGCAGGCTGCCTTTCCGCTCTGCGTTGGGCCTTGTGTGTGAATGTTATTCTTGGGCCACCTGTTGTCGGTCCCCGGGCTCTTTGGTGTTCCGTTTTATATGTCTTGTTCATATGTGCAGGGTGGTATGGGTGTTTCTGTGTGGTACTGGCGTTCCTCTTCCCGAAGGGGCCCTGCTTCTCCTAGTTGGTGTTGCCGCCGCTGTGTGCTACGCCATGTTTGTTACACTGGGGTGTGTCCTGCTGTTGCGTGTCTTCACTGACATGTGTGCGTCGGTTGTGTGGCGTTGGGTGTTGTCCGTGAATTGGGCGTTGGGGACATGTCTGTGGCCGGCCTGTCACGTGTCATGTGCGTTCGGGTGGGGCTGATGTGTGTGCTGCTTGGTTGTGTCCCTGTGTCTGTGTGCGACGCATGCATGGCGCTGCGGTTGGCCTCTGCGTTGTGCGCATGTGTGGCGGCGTCATCGGCGCTTTGGGGCCGTGACGGGGTGGTTGGTTCCTAGTCCCAGGTGGTGTGTACACATGTGTTCTGCGATGTTACGATTTGGCCTGTGTGTCATATGTGGATGCGATGGTGGATGTGTAGTGTACACGCGCTGGTGGGGGTTGTCCGCTTTTTCCGCCCTTGCACTGTGTGCGCTGTTTGCGTGCACTTGTTGTGTGTGTGCCTACCTGCGTCTCCGCGGTACGTTGCGTCCTTGGTGGTGCATCAGCAGAAGCATGGGGAGTGCCTGCAGTGCTGGATTCATGCTCGGGGAGCCGCTGCTTCGTTGTCCGTGCTCGGCATCCATGTTACCGCTTCGGTTTGTCGTACGGTATCTCTTGGCCGTGGGAGCCGTTTGTTTGCGGCATCGTAATTTATGCGCCGGGCGGGACGTGTTTCGTCGGACGGTGTGTGTCAGTTAGGCTGCGCCGCTACATGTACGGGCGCACTTTGATGGCGGACGGTGTTGCTGGCTTGCCGGCGGTGTTTGGCCTACTTTTCGCATCGTAATTGGACGGGCGTGTGGACTGCTGCGTGCCGGCGGTAACTGGTGGTTTTTGCATCCGCCAGCACGGCGGTGGTGCTTCCGCCCGCCATCGTAATGTGCCCCTAAGTTTGGACTGGAAATAGGTCATTTGAACATTTCAGTGTCCAACACCTTCCCCTAAATGGTTTAAATAGGAGTGGGAATAGTAAATATGACTACTTTAGTGTCCAACTCCTTCCCTTAAATGGGTTTTATTGGAATGGGAATAGTAAATATCATCCCTTTAGTGTCCAACACCTTCCCCTAATGACTCAGATTAAGGTGGCAAAAGTAAAAGTCTCCCCTTTACAAAAATACAATTCATCCACAACCTTTACAAGAAAAACAAATGCTGAAAACTGAACATTATTGCTTCGTCAATCAATCTTATTTGGCAATATTCATGAGTAGTTCATTATAGAACATGTGCAAAAGATTACTAAAAATCCTTTTTTTTTTTCCCGGAGTTTTATATAGCGCAAACTTGACCCAAAGGTATCAGGTATCAGAGAGCTTTACATGAGCACCAGTTGCGTTACACAAGGACACATTCATTTTTTTTGTGAGGCACGGGGAGATTAAGTGATTTCCCCAGAGTCACAGGATGTTGAGCGTCATTGCCGAGACTCGAACAGGTTCCCCAGATTTGAGATTGACCGCCCTAGCCATTAGGTCACATCTTCTCCCCTTAGGCCACATGCTCTACCCAATCATACTTATCATTGATTTGTCATCTTTAACTTCCTACCTATTTCTGGATGTTATTAGGAAATTTTTAAAGAAATACAATTTAGGTTTAACTGTGTTTTATTGGCATTTGCATAAAAAAATAAAAAATATACAAACAGTATGCAGTAGAGATATACGCCTAACACTAGTACATTGAGTCCTAAGTAGGTCCATTCTAATCAACAGTGCTCTTCCGGGGACCTTGCGGCCCCCGTGCCCCGTCTAGGCCTTTGGCGTGGTCGCCTTCAATCCAAACAGTCTGGTGAGAAGCAATGATGTAATGCCTTTTAAGAAGATAAAACATAGAAAACCCCCCTCTCCCCCCCTCATCCCAACTCCCCCCCACCCTCCTCCCTCCCCTGAACTGGTGTGCTATGGAAGTGTGCTATAAAGAAAAGGGAGTATCGTGAGAGGGAAGAAATCAAGAGTCACCTTCCGTGGGCTGTGGTGCGGAGGCCTCGCCTGTGAGGCGGAGAAGACGGAGGTATTTAGGACATGTAATCTCGTTCATCTCCGTGGACAAAAGAGAAAGCAAGGGCTGCCAGGCATCTGGAAAGCTAGCCATAGCCCCCGAGAGGGAGGCTTGTATACGTTCCATGCCTATAATATACCACAGCTTGTGCAGCCACCCTACCCGCGATGGCCTTGTGGGCGAACCCCAGTGTGATAAGATGTTTCGAGTAGCTGCCCCAAGAGCTATCCCCATTAGTCTACCTTGCCTGGATCTAAGTGGGTAAGTTATGGGGTTGGGCAGCCCCAAAACCACGTAAACAGGAAAACGCGGTATCTCGGTGTCAAATTGGCGGTCTATATCGTCTAGGACATCCCCCCAGTAAGCCTGCACCTCCCTGCACTCCCACAATATATGTACCAGGGTGCCCTCCTCCCCACAGCCTTGCCAGCACAGTGGACTGCGCGCTGGATTTCCCTTGTGCAAGCGGGCCGGGGTTAGATACCAATACATGGCCACCTTGACCGCCGACTCTCTGCTAGCGGTGTACGCGCTGTATGATTCGCTCTGTAGTAAATGTCTGCCCATTCTTTACTTGTCAGGTCCCTCCCTATTTCTCTCTCCCACCTCCGCTGGCTGGCTGTAGGGGTCTCACTCCTGAGCATGTCGTAAATATCAGAGATCAATGCTTTATCAGTGTTTCTGGTGTGTAGCCACTTCTCAAATTTAGTGAGTTTCCTAGCTACGCCAGGTCGAACATCGGCGTGGAGAAGCCAGTGCCGGAGCTGAAAGTAATGAAAGCGCTCAGATTCCAGGAGCCCGTAGTCTGCTTTGAGGTCTTGGAAGGGAATAATACCCTCTGGAGAGAAGAGATGACCTGCCGATCGCCAGTCGGCTACCCTCCAGAACGAGAATGCCCTCGCATCCATGCCCGGGGAGAACTCCTCATTATCAAAGAGGGGGGTCATGGGGGATGGAAATGTCGTCAGGCCCCTGTTGACCGCTACCCCATCCCATGCCCTAAGAAGCGTCCTAGTAATAGGGGAACCCCGCAGGCCAGGAGGTCTGTGCCCCCGTTTAAGGAAGGGGATCTTCCATAGGTCCAGTTGAGCTAACGCCCTATCCTGGAAAAGCCAGCTCTTCTCGGATTCGGGACGTTGCCACTCGACAAGGTACCGCAGCTGCGCTGTGTGGAAATATTCAAGAACGTTGGGAATACCCAATACTCCTGCATCCGGTTTCATATTACTCAGGTCTTTGCGTATCCGGGGTCGCTTCCCTCCCCATATGAAGTGATTGATGGCCTGTTGCAGAGCCTGTAAGGTACCTGGTGGTGGCCATACCGGGATTGTTTGGAAGAGGTACAGCGCTCGAGGCAGGAGGGACATCTTGACAGCTGCCACCCTACCTAACAGGGAGAGCGAATGGCGTTTCCACTCATTTAGGTCTTTCGTGGTGCGCAGGAGGAGTTTGGAATAATTGGAGGTGTATCGTTTGAGATACCGACACCGCTAGCTCTATGCCCAGGTAGGGGATAGAAGAATGAGTTGGAATACCCGCGTAGGTCGCACTCTCGGGGAGGGGCGTGTGCTCAGCTTCAGAGAGCCTAAGGATCGAGGATTTCCCCATATTAACACGCAATCCCGAAACCTGGCCAAAATCTTCCAATTCTTTCAAGAAAGCCGGAACCGACCGGGCTGGTGATTCTAGGGAAGCAATTATATCATCCGCGTAAAGGCTGACCGTGTGTCGTTCTCCCC
Organism: Calotriton arnoldi; assembly: GCA_963921515.1. NCBI lineage: Eukaryota > Metazoa > Chordata > Amphibia > Caudata > Salamandridae > Calotriton > Calotriton arnoldi. The sequence goes on from CAWUFW010019594.1 coordinate 49,914, forward strand.
CAAAAGGGATGCCTTTAATCTCTGGATTGTCCCTGATCGTCTGAGCCAGCGGCTCAATATAGAGGGCAAAGAGGAGAAGTGACAGCGGGCAACCCTGTCGGGTCCCCCGCTGTATCTCAAAGGGCGTGGAGGTCACCCCAGTCACCCTGATTGTGGCCACGGGATTAGTGTAGCAACTCGAGACCCACGCTCTAAACTTGTCCCCAATACCAAAGTGCGCCAGGATCTTGTCAAGAAAGCACCAGTCCACCCGATCGAACGCTTTCTCCGCGTCCACTGACAAGAGGATGGCGTCCCTTTTGGTGCGGTGGGCTTTATCGATAAGATGGAAGATGCGTTTAGTGTTGTCACTACTCTGCCGGGACTGTATAAAACCAGATTGATCTGGATCGATGATGCCTGGCATAAGGGGGCCCAGCCGTGTCGCTAATATACCAGTGAATAGTTTGAGGTCGACATTGAGCAACGTTATTGGCCGGTAGGAACTGCATTTAGAGGCGTCCTTACCCGGTTTGGGTAGCACTACGATCGAAGCCGCTAGCATCTCTTGGGGTATAGTGCCAGGACCAGTGAAAGAATTAAAAAGCCTGGTAAGTATTGGGGCTAGGGCGGAGCAAAACGCCTTGTAGAACCCGGCGGAGAATCCGTCCGGGCCCGGAGATTTCAGAAGCTTGAGGCAGGAGATAGCCCCCACCACTTCTTCAATGCGAATAGGACTATCAAGCGTTCCTCCGTTGTGGTGGTTCAATGCCGTCGTGCGTGCGCTCGTTAGATATGTGTCTATATGTGGGAGGGACTAGGAGTCATCCACGTATAACTCAGCGTAAAAATCCCGAAAAGTCTGCGCTATGGCGATGTCGTCGGTGAGCGAGACGCCCTTGGGACTTGCGATTTCCTTAATTTTACCCTGCTGTGTCCTCACCCTCAGTCTACTGGCCAGCATCCGCCCCGTCTTATCCCCTCCTATATAGTGTGAGTGCTTAAGGCGGAGGGCCGCATATTCGGCCCTGTCTAAGTCGAGCCCCGCCAGCAGGGCCCGCGCATTCTTCAGTTGCCGCCAAATTCAGGGTGCGCCGGTCCGGCTATGTGCCCCCCCAGCTCCATCACTTGGGCCGTGAGCTCCTCCAGTTTGGATTTGCACTCCCTATTCTCCACTGCCGAGAGAGCTATGAGCTCACCCCGCACCACTGCCTTAAGTGCCCCCCATAGCGTGGTTATGGACGTATTGGGAGTGCCGTTGATCTCGAGGTATTCAGTAATGCGCTTGAGGAGTTTTTTCTGCACCGTCGGTTTATGGAGCATAGCCTCCCTCAACCTCCAGCTGCCCATCGGCCGAGCCATGTGGGGGACCTCTAGGGTTACCACTACCGCATCGTGATCCGACAGGGCAGCCGCTGTGATAGATATGTCTTTGGTAGCCGCCTGAGCCTCCGTGGAGCCAAGAAAGTGGTCTAATCTAGCATAGGTGTGGTGTGTATGTGAGTAATAGGAAAACTGGGAGGCCTGGGGGTGAGCCGCTCTCCATAGGTCCACTAATCATCTGTCCGCCAACCACCATTTGCCCTCGTCAGAGACCACCCCTGCCTGAGAATATCTACTGCTAGACCTGTCAGCGGCCGTATCCATAACTAAGTTCAAGTCACCTCCCACTAGTATGAAGCGATCATGGGATTCTAGAATTTCGGAGAGAGCAGTTTGAAGGAAGGCCTCCTGGCTCGAGTTCGGCACATAAATAGACCCGATTGTTAAAGCCAGGCCTGCAATCCAGAAGCGATATGCTAACAATCTCCCCTTTATTTCCACTATTTTATCCCCCACTGACCCTCGAAAGTTCCGTGATACTAGAATGGCAACCCCCACCTTCTTGTCGTGCATAGAAGAGAAATATTGGTGGGGGAATGCCCGGGATTTCAACCTGTGCCAATCTCGAGCCAGCAGATGCGTCTCCTGTAAGAGACAGATGTCCGCGCCTGAGTTCTCAAGATATGATAATATGACGCGTCTCTTATTGGGGCTATTGAGACCCTTAACATTAAGCGTGATGATGGTGAGATCTGAACCAGGCATGATTAGGGGGGACGGGCCACACGCTCCCAGTCTAGTGCTACTGGCCTGGAAAGTGGACCCCCGCCCCAGCCACACGGTAACCCATCCCCAAAGTGCCCTCTCGTGAAGTCAGAGTCCCTTCTTGAGCACACCAGTTCCCCTCCCTCCCCTCCCTAACCCCAACTCCCAGACCCATCCCCCCCCTTTAGTCCCGTGCACACTGAGCCGAGCAGCGTACACGTGGAGTCGAAAGGCAATCCAGGGCATCCTGTGGCGGAGACAAAGCGGCAAGACCCTCCGTCTCCCCCCCACCGCCCCCCCGGCCCCGATGTCTCATTCTGCTCCGAAGCCCCCTTGATCCCGCTCAGGACCCATCATGAGAGGAGATGTCATTGGTCACTGCTTCGATCGCTGCTCTCCGCTCCTTCACCAGCAGCTCCGGGTCGGGCCCTCCGGTAGCTCCCCCTAAGCGTTTGCCCCCTACCAGATGGCAGCGCATTGGGGATTGGTGTTGACTGGGCGGACTCTCCGTTTCCGAGTGTCGACGTGTGAGGCCCAAGAGTTTGGTTGCTTCAGAGAGGGAGCGTATTTGGTGCAGTCTGCCATGCCACTTAAATATGATCCGAAAAGGGTGTCCCCAGGAGTATGCTATGCCGGCTTCTCGCAAGTGTGCTGTGACCTCCTTAAATTCTCTGCGTTTCTGCAGGGTGCTAGCCGCCAGATCCTGATAGAGGGTGATGTTGTGGCCTTGGTACTGAACGGGATGTTTCACTCTGGCTTCCCGTATGATGCGCTCCTTTAGCGGATAGTCCGGAAGGAAAGCCAGTATGTCGGGTGGCGGTGCATTGGCCCTACGCCGCAGGCCCACTCGGTGAGCCCTATCAATGCGGATCTCCATCTCCGGAGGGCCAGCTAGAATGTCCCGGAAGAGGCCCTGCAGGAAGGTGGTGATGTCAGTCCCTTCTGCATCCAATGGCACCCGCGGACCCGAATATTGTTCCGCCGAGAGCGGTTTTCGAGGTCCTCGGCATGGGCCTGCAGGTCAAGCTGTTGCTCAGTCAGGCGGATCACATCCTGTTGTAGGTGTGTGACTTCCTCCTCTTTGGACCGCTCTTGGTCCTCGATAGCCGCCACCCTATCCCCTAGGGTGTCCACTTTCCTCCGGAGCTCGCGCACCTCCCCCGCCACCTCTCCTTTCAGCATGTGAAAGTTCTCACGGAGGGTATTAAAAAGTGACTCCAGAAAAGCTTTAGTGATAGAAGTGTCCTCGTCATCTTGGCCATCTTTGGCCTGGGGAGGTTTTGCCAGCATCTCCTTGAGCGTGCACTCCTTCCGGCCCCTTTGGGTGGACATGTCTCTGCATGAGCCCCAGCCAGGAGGTGCAGTGCCCCGAAGAAAGTGCAGGGGGTTCCCAAAGCAAAATCACAGGTCTCAGGTGCAAAACAGGGCTGACGGGGCGCAGCGGGCCCCAACGGTGGCGCCCCCCAGGGGAATTTGCCAAAAATGTTAGCGCCGTGCGCTATGCCCCCTGATGTAAGTCCAGGAAATGCGGGCCGTCACCAATGCAGGACTGTCCATCTACTGGGCAGAGCCAGGCCCCTCCCGGCCTATTTGCACCACATCCGGGGGTAATGTCGCAGGAGGGTCCACAACCGATGAATAGCGTCGCACTCCTGGAGCGCCAGCCGACCCGCCCTGGCCAACGCTCCACGTCGCGCTGCTGTTCTCCTTCCCGCCTTCGTCTGCGCTAGGCCGCCGCCTCGCGCGCTCCCTTAGGCCCTTTACGCGCTGGTGCTCCCAGGCCCATCTCGCCTGCAATATCTACACAGTCAGGGTCCACGCGGGCTGCCGGCCGGACCGGGAAGCTGTGCACCAGGCCTCCGGCTTAACGCCGGCCTCCTCTTACTGCTATCCCGCCGAGCTGGCAGCTCTCCGTCGCTCCGCGATGTCCCTCCACCTTCCGGGTCACCTCCACCCTGCGGGGCAGTGCCCCCAGGGCCGTCGATATTCCGAGGGGTCTCTGGGCAGGATGCAGATGCAGCACCCACTGCCAACCAGGACCACCAGGGATGGCCGCCCGCCGGATGTGTCCCCGGCGGCAGCGCCGCGTCGCAGGCTCCATCCACCACCAGCTGTCGCCGTAGCCACTCCGGGGGCCCGACCGTGGTCCGCCACCGATGTGCCGTTCGCCGGGATTGTCAGGGGTGCGCTCGATGCCTCCCAGCAGGCTGTTGGTCGTTCTCCGTCGTGGCGGGTCTACGCCCTGGGCTCCGACATCGCTCAGGGCCCGGCCGCCATCTTAGGCTCCCTCGGGCTCCGCCGTCCATCACCATTGAAAGGCAAAATACAGACCCCAGCCGCTAAACCACCACAGCTATGCGTCGCATCGGCTGGGGGGCGATTCCGCTACCGTTTGGCCAGTTCTGGGGGAGTTAGTCGCTATTTTGGGGCCGAACAGGGCACCGGCGGGCGGGGAGACGCAGCAACACACGTCCTACCCGCTCGCCATCTTGGCCATGCCCCCCAAGAAATACAATTTAAACGAAGTAATGCTGATCCCTTAAGCAAAAATACGTGTTTGAAAACTCTTAATTGGACCTAGGCAAATCATTATCAGCTGTCAATGCAAAAAGATACTAAAGTGCTTAAATTCTAATTTGTGTTGCTCAATTTGTTTTAAAATAGACTGCCACTTGAAATGAGGTAAATATGAGAAGCATCCAGCTTATACAGGAGAGAAAATTGATAAAATGCCTAACGTTAATACACTATTCATCAAGTATTAGTTGATAAAATTCACGAGCTAATCATTCTTGAACTTGTATTAAAGTGTTTCAAATTAAATTGCCATATTTTAGCTTCTTAACTTTTAGGGGCCGATTCGGATGCTGTTTGGAAGGCCTCCTAACGGCATTTGCTCTGTCAGAATTGCATTGGGAACATGTCTTTCCGACCGAATCGGAAAGGTTTCCTACTGACCGAGTACAATGCCAGTTAGGCGTTAGGAATATCCCAATCCGAACCCGACGGCATTCTGAATGACTAAGCTGTACGGAGCAGTATCGTATGTCTCTTCGGGCCACTTTTCTGAACGACTGATTGCGATGCTGGATTCAGACAGCCTTTCCGAATCATGCTGTCCGACTTGAATCAGCAGTCGGAATCAGACTTTGGGGGCCAATAGTGGGCCCCCCTGCACCCGGAGCCTTCCCAATCGGGCCCGTGGCGGTACCCATGGGCCCCCCTTTCCAGTCATGCACAGTGCGGCAGGCACCAGGGGGTGCCCACCACAGGGTGCCCAATTTTCTCCAGCCACCGCTTTCTTCAATGGAGCCTATGCATTCGGTCAGAACATAGGCTCCCATTGAAGTCAATGGGAGTCCAACCAAATCGCATCTGGAAGCATCCGGAAGCATCGTAATCGGTCGGTCGGACTCTCCCGATCCGAGTCTGTCGGAAACCATTCCCAAACCGATTTGGTCAGGAAGATTGCCAAACCGCATCGGAATCGGGCCCTAAGTGTTTGGCAATAGGCCATAATTACATTGTGAATAAAAACAATTAAAAGGAAAATAAATAAAATGCTGGGCGTTTAGGTTAAAGAGGCAAAATATATTTCTGCCTTGGTCATGACATTGGAGTGGGAATAGTAAATGCCACCACATTAGTGTCTAACACCTTCCCCTAAATGGTGTAGATTAGAGTGGGAATAGTAAATATCACCCTTTTAGGGTCCAACACCTGCCCCTGAGTGGGTTACATTGGAATGAGAAAAGTACATGTCACAATTTTGTGTCCAAAGCCTTACATTAAATGGCTTAGATTAGAAAGGAAATAGTAAATGTCACCCCTTTAGTGTCCACATCCTTCCACTAAATGGAATAGATTGACGCGAGAATAGTAAATGAAACCACTTTTGTGTCCAACACCTTCATGTAAATGGCTTAGATTGGAGTGGGAATAGTAAATATAACCGTTTTAGTGTCCAACTCCTACCCCAAGTGGGTTTCAATGGAATGGGCAAAGTAAATGTCACCACTTTGTGTCCAAAGCCTTACGTTATCTGGCTTAGGTTATAGTGGGAATAGTAAATGTCACCAATTCAGTGTCCAAAACCGCCCCCCAAATGGCTTTAATTGGAGTGGAAATTGAAAATGGGACCACATTAGTGTCCAACACTTTCCTTTAAATGGCTTAGATTGGAGTGGGAATAGTAAATGGCACCCTTTGGTGTCCAAACCATCCACTAAATGGCTTAGATTGGTGTGGGAATAGTAAATGTGACCACTTTAGTGTTCAACACTTTCCCTAAGTGGCTTACATTGGAGTGATAATAGTAAATGCAACCACTTTAGTGCCCAGCACCTTCTCTAAAATGGCTTAGGTTGGAGTGGTAATAGTAAATGTGTCCATTTTTGTGCCCAGCACTTTCCCTTAATTAGCTTAGATTGTGTGATAATAGTAAATGTCACCCTTTAGTGTCCAAAACCTTCCGCTAAATGGCCTAGATTAGAGTAGTAATAGTAAATGTGACCACTTTAGTGCCCATCACCTTCTCCTAAATGGTTTCAATTGTAGTGGGAATAACAAATGAGACTCCTTTAGTGTCCAACACCTTCCCTTAAATGGCTTAGATTGGAATTAGGAAACGTAAATGTCACCCCCTTAGTGTCTAACATCTTCCCCTAAATGGCTTTAATTTGGGGTCAGTATAGTAAATGTCGACCCTTTCGTATCATAAACCTTCACCCTAAATGGCTTAGTTTGGAGAAGTAATAGTAAATGTGATAAATGTAGTGCCCAACACCTTCTCCCGAATGGCTTCGATTGGAGTAGGAATAGTGAATGTGGCCATGTTAGTGTCCCATACTTTCTCTAAATGGCTTGGATTTGAGTGGGATTAGAAAATGGCACTCCTTTAGTGCAACGCCTTCCCCTAAATACGTTGGATTAGAGTTGGAATAATAAATGTCCCCGCTTATGTATTCAAAACCTTAATTCAATGGCTTAGATTGGATGGGGATAGTAACTACAACTCCTTTAGTGTCATTCAACCTACCCCTAAATGGCTTAGACTGCAGTGGGATTAGTAAATGTGACCATTTTAGTGTCCAACCTTTTCCCTATGGCTTAGATTTGAGTGGGAATAGTAATTGTGAATCCATTAGTGCACAACATAACCCCTAGAATGGTTTCAATAATAGTGGGAGTCGTGAATGTAACTATTTTAGTGCATAACATGTAAAACCTAATATGCAATATTACAGTGCGAGATCTGCTACCTGGAGATGGTTTATATGTGCCTATTCTCTTGCATCTAAAAATTTTAAATTGGCTACCAAACTCCATCCACGAAATATAGAGGTGATTAGGCATGCCAAGCAGATTTATGAGGCAACTTTGGAAAAAAGGAAAAAAGAAATAAAAAAGAAGGCATGGGAGGACTTACAAGCAGTCACAGAACTCAAGGCGTCTAAGGCCTTCAGGGAGGTTATTAATCAGCCTTTCTTTTTCATAGAAAAAATCCTAAAATAGAATCCCATTTTTCAGGGATTTTTGATCAAGAGGGCCCAGTTTCATCTTCGCTGTGTCTTATTTTAGCTTAGAGGGCGCATATCTCCTTGCCAACTCCATTGATGTTGGTGATGTAGCAATGGCCATACTAAAACGTCCTGCTGGAAAGGCACCCAGCCCAGATGGGGCCATATAGATGTCTTCAGGCAAAACCTCAAATTTTGGGCTCCTTTACTCACCAATGTGTTCCGTGCCTCTGTCAGAGCTGAAATTCCTGGCTCCTTGAAAACATCTACTATTGTTCTCATCTTCAAAAAGGGTGATAGAAGGCAGCAGACACACTATCGCCCTATCTCCCTTTTAGATTCTTCAGCTAAGATCTTACGGAGGGTGATCCTCCATAAACTGGAAGATTGAGCAGAGGAGAGACACTTTCTTTCAGAGGTACAGTACAGCTTCCGCTCAGGAGTCACCATAGTCGAAGAGTGCTGAACCAGCTCCTGCTCACAAATAAGGGGTCGATTCCGATCTTGGCCGGTAGGGCACCAAATCGGATTCGGCTTAACCGGATCCGATTCGGAGCCCTATTTCCCGACCGATTCGTACGTGCGTCCGGGCGAGCGAGTACGATGCGTGCACTCGCGAAATCTCCAACCGACTCGTTCGCAGGACCCAACCGCTCCGACCGACTCGCACGGGGACGACTCGCACCGCGCAATGGAGACGTTCCCCAGCCGGGTAAGTACGATGCGCACCTCGACCGCTCCGATCGACTCGCGCAATCCGTCTCCAAGGAGCTGTCGGAGCCACACTTTGGGGGTCCGTGTCGGACCCCCCTGGAAGCGTAGGCGTGCGAGTCGCACTCAGGGGGGACCCATGGGTCCCCCCTACATGTGCATGTACGGCGCGACCCGCATCGACGTGAACACGCTGTAGGGGGCGCCCTTGTTCGCGTCGTACGACTGGCTCCCATTGACTTCAATGGGAGTCCGACCGAATCAAGTCCGATAGCATACGTGCGCATCGTACTCGTTCGGTTGGGCTGCTAGGGTCCGATTCAGTCGGAAATCTCTCCAGGTCCGGCTCGGTCGGGGAGATTTCCGGCCCGAATCGGAATCGGCCCCTTAGTATGTTAAGGCCAGGGGAGGTTCTCTCCACTTAGCCGTTATGTACCTCTCCAGTGCCTTTGCCCTGGTGGAAAGGGCAGGCTTTGGGACATGATGAGGGAGGCATGGGTCAAGGACTCACTGGTAGAACTTCTAAAATGCCTACATTGGGACATTACTGCCCAAGTGCGGCATGACCAGGAAGGAGAATGTACTCCCCACTTTGGGACAAAAGCGGGGGGGTCAAACAGGGCTGCATAGTCGGCCCATTTTTATTTTATATTAATTCCCTCCATCTAGTTTTGAGGGCCAGCGGGAAGGACTGTCCCATGGTGGGTGACCGATCTGTGCCTGTCCTTCTCTACGCAGATGATGCAAAGCTCATTCATCGCACTGAAAATGGCCTACAGCAGTTACTTGATTGTTTTAATGAATTAGTGGGTGAACTGAAACTAAAGTTTACCCATTAAAAATCATACATTATAACCTATGGAACAAAGAATACCCATTTGCATAGTTTTACTATTGGTGAGACCCCTATTACCAAGATCACTAATTTTAATTACCTTGAAATTAAGATGGACTTACATTTTAAGTGGGACAAGCTTTTATCACAGAGAGCTTCTAAAATTGCAGGGGCTGTGGATGGCATTTTTAAATTTGCCAGAAAACTGGACCAAAAACCTATTAAAGAATTAATTTCACTTTGTAACGCCAAATGCCTCTCGTTGGGAACGTAAGGAGAGGGTGTTAGGGGCTACACTGATCCACGGTGCCTCCAGGTCATCGATACAAACTCCTTGAAAGATTGTTAGCAGTCCCTAAAAGTACAATCACCTGTACATCTCATATAGAAGCTGGTCTTCCTTACATAGATGACAAAAGAAAAATCGCACCCCTCCTACTGTGGTTGAAGATATGGCACTCGCCTCACATCAATTTGTCATGCCAAGTTTTAGTGGACTGTATTAAATGGGATCACAGGGATGCTATCCCGTGGCTCATATATATTGAAAAAAACATTTACAGAACTTGGTTTACAAAATGTGTTCAATTGCCCAAAAGAAACTGACAATAAATCAAGGGCTAGGGTACAATCTCTTTTCTATGATTATAAAACAACCACAAGAATTACTAAGACCCAGGCTATGGACACGGTCTGCTGTCACATAGAGATCATGACCATTGATGGGAATGCACCTTATTTACAATGGATTGCCTATGCTAATCATAGGATTTATTTAACACATTTTAGATTGTGCACAGCACACTTTCTGGCAGCTTTCCCACAGCAGGGTACCTGGTTTTCTACCTTGCACGTCTGTCACTGTAATAACATTAGCTGGGGATCTCTTATCCGCGTAATTTTTTTTTTTGTTGTGGTTTTTATACTGTTCCCAGAGTCACGATATTAAAGCCCTTTTTTACGTTCAAACAATTTAGGACTTTGCAGGCCCAGCCTCTGTTTTTTAGAGCCGCTAGATTCTTTATTTTTATGTCATGCAGTCCTTAGTTTAGTTCGGCTAGCAAAGAGAATTAGGAGAGAACTAAATGTTTTGACTTTGCCTGCTTTATAATTCCCTTGTTGTATGAGTCTTTAGGCTGAAATGCCTTTCCTTGATCAAGTGGATTTTTATCTATATAATGTTTTTAACATTTTCTTCTAATGTAGTATATTTGGCAAAATAGTTTTCTGTATAGGTTATGCTCATTTTGGCAACATATTCAGCACTTTAATCACTGTAAGCACTTCATGGTCATTCCCTTGTATAATTTTTAACTTGTATTTTGTTAAATGTGTTTTTCTTTTTATGGCTAATTAGCAAAATAAAAGTATTTTGACTGACTAACAGTGCAAGTATTAGATGTAAAACTTTAAGTATAGCATTTTTCACATACATCGTTGTTAGAACTGGGGGTCTCTAGTTGGCTGAGGTAGGTACCTTAGTCCAAATAGGGACCCTTGCTTCTAGTCAGGGTAAGGATGGACACACCCTTAGATAACCCCTGCTCACCCCCTGGTAGCTTGGCACGAGCAGCCAGGCTTATCTCCAAGGCAATGTGTAAAGTATTTGCAACCACACTCCCAGTGACACAGTGATAACACCACAAATGGACACCACACTGGTTTCATAAAAATAGCAGTATCTTTATAAAAAAGGAATACGATGAGACCAAACGATAGAAAACCAACATATGCGAATTCGTAATAATTCACGTGGCCGGTTATTAGGCCAGCAATCACTTGTAGGTTCTTGCGGTATTAATGAGCAATTTACGATCTCTAATGCAGTCCTAGTGCAATGCTATGCAGTTCGTAATGCAGCTCTTAATGTAATACTAGGACAGTCCTTAATGCAAGAAACAGGCAGTTCGTAATGCAATAATAATGCGATCCGTAATGCGAGATTCAGGCAGTTCGTAATGCAATAATAATGCGGTTCGTGATGCAAGAATTAGGCAGCTCGTAATGCAATGATAATGCGATTCGTAATGCAAGAATCAGGCAGTTCGTAATGCAATAATAATGCGGTTTGTGATGCAAGAATCAGGCAGTTCGTAATGCAATCATAATGCGATTAGTAATGCAAGAATCAGGCAGTTCGTAATTCAATAATAATGCGGTTCGCAATGCAATCTAGGCCCCAACAGCAGAGACAATGGCCATAGGCTTACAAGGGCGGCCCCGGTCCTGCTGGGCAGGTCCAGGCCGCTCGGGGACTCAGCGCGTCTAACGCGGTGCAGCGGGAAAGAGCTCGGAGCACTCCTGTACTCCTCCTGCACGCCTCCCCAGGCCACACACGCTTGCGGCTCCCAACCGGAGTCCAAGCCTTACCTGGGGGGCTGCGCTGCCTCGCTCTCTCTCTCCCCCCGCTCGTCGGACGTCCTGCTGGTCAATCCCGATCACGTTGCGGCTCTGTTTCTAGGTGACGCTGTAGCAGCACAGGTTACGGCATGGCCTTCTCCGTCGTTGATGATCTTGGGCAGATTCCTTTCGACGAACAACGATCACGATCCCTTTCACCTTGTAGCTTCCTTAGCTTCAAGAAATCCTTTAGCACGTTGCGGCTCGGGCCGGCAGCCGTGATCCTTACTCACAGCCTCAGTTACGATGACGGCTCGGGCCACAAACAGCAATACAGCAGCGTGGATGATGTTTCACGCTGCGGGGGCAATGTGATCCCGGGGCACCTCGTAAACAGTACCACGGACCACACGGCAGTCTCAGGCATGCAAGAGCACCACGCACAGAGCATCGCTGAGATACAGTCCTCAGTTTCAAGTGCCCCGTTAGCACGTTGCAGCTCGGGCCGACGGCTGCGATCTTTACTCACAGCCTCAGTTACGATGACGGCTCGGGCCACAAACAGCAATACAGCAGCGTGGACGATGTTTCACACTGCGGGGGCAATGCGATCCCAGGGCACCTTGTAAACAGTACCACGGACCACACGGCAGTCTCAGGCGTGCAAGAGCACCACGCACACAGCGTCGCTGAGACACAGTTCTTAGTTTCACACAATCCTTTGGCACGTTGCGGCTCGGGCCGGTGGCGGTGATCCTTCCTCACAGCCTCAGGTACGATGACGGCTCGGGCCACAACAGCAAGGCAGCAGCGTGGACAATGTTTCACGCTGCGGGGGCAGTGCGATCACGGGCACCTCATAGACAGTACCACGGACCACACAGCAGTCTCAGGCGTGCAAGAGCACCATGCACACAGCGTCGCTGACACACGGTTGGAAACTTTTGTGTTCCTGAGTTTCCACAACAGGGGACCAGCTCTCCTCGGGCCTTTGGAGACACACTACTTCAGGACACAGCACACAGCAAAGTCCTCACAAGCAGGGGGACACAGCACACAGCAAAGTCCCTTGTCCTCTCCTTAGTCAAACCAGCAAACTGCAGGCCAGCCCCAGAACACACAGCAAGGGCAGTCCTTCTCTTCAGTCTCTTCAGCTGTTCTTCTTTGGCAGAGGTTCCTCTTGAGCACCAAGTAGGTTCAATCCTTTTTCAATATGGATTTCAGTCTTGAGTTCAGGGGTTTCAGCTCTTACATTTATACCCCTAAATGCCTTTAAAGTCTTTGTGTTCAGGGGGCTCTGACCTCGGTCCAAAACCAGACCTGGGTGTCTTCCTGCCAGTACACACCCTCCTCCTTTTATAGTCAGGGTCTGGGGCCCAGACGCTCAGCAGGAGGTGTAGCCATCCTTTTGTAGCAGCAACACAGCCCTCTTCACATCCAGGGGGCTACTCCTACCCCTCACATCAAATGCAGGCCAGCCTGTTGCTGTCTCACCTTCTCGTCCCTGGGGTCAGGACACTTCCCAGACCCTGTCACGTCTAAACCCAGGCAGGCAATATACAACCAGGCAGAGGCACACAGGATGGTTTAAGACAAGAAACCAGCCACTTCTGAAAGCGTGGTTTCTAAACACACAATTTAAAAACCATCTTCACAAAAAGTTGTGTTATTAAATTCTGAGTTCAGGCACACTAAACTCCATCTCTCCATCGTATGCCTATGGGAAGATATGCTGGAAACATGGGACACAGCATTCCCCATTCTGTCCTATGGGCAAGATGGCCTTGCAACAGTGAAAAACGAATTTGGCAGTATTTCACTGTCAGGACATGGTACACACCTCAGTACATGTCCTACCTTTCACATACACTGCACCCTGCCCAGGGGGTATCTTGGCCTACTGTAGGGGTGTCTGATGTGCATAAAAAGGGAAGGTAAGGCCTGGCAAGTGGGTGCACTTGTCAGGACAACAAGGTAGTTAACAAACTGCGCGCAGGCACTGCAGTGGCAGGCCTGAGATCTCTCTTTAGGGCTACTTGTGTGGGTGGCACAATTAGTGCGGCAGGCCCACTAGTAGCATTTGCATTACCAGGCCTGGCACACATAGTGCACGTTACTAGGGATGTGAATTTTTTTTTACATTTTTTAATCAATGTTTACTTAAAATCACATTGTTTTCTATCGTGAGATAGTCTAGTTTTTCATTTAGAAGCCACTTTCCTTACAGCTAGATATACTTTTGTAGTCCATTCCTGTAATTTTTTTGTCGGATTTGCTTGAAGCTTGTCACAGTTACCTGGTGCTGATCGTTGTATAAGGTAAGCCATTTTTTAAGTTTTTCTAGAGTATTTTGGGGGTTAGGGAGGACGTGGGATGAACTAGTTAATTGGAATTTATAGTGGTAGTTTTTAGTTTGAGAGTTAATTAAACATAGTTTGTTTTCTGTTGTTTAGTAGTGTTGTAAAGTAGGCCTTCTTAGAGTTTGGTAGGAATCTAGTGGTAATGTAGATATTGTCATAGTATATTTTGTGTTAAGAGATTCAGGAACAGAATGAGTCCAGCGCACCTCTCAGAAGCCGGTACCTAACCGGCATGTAACTCTATAAATGAATAAACCTATTGATCTGGGAAAAGAATTCAATGTCCATCATAATTGATCCGTACGTCATCAGATAAGGCGATTTATTCAATTTTTCAGCCAAATTATAAAGCCTTCTGTCTCCATGGAGAGATGGTTGGAGTGGTGCTACTTAATTAACCTGTGGTTATTCATACCGAGCAGCTATTTAGCACCATGTAAGTGATATGCTCTTTTGCTATATTCGTGTGCCTGACCGTACCGCTAAAAAGGCAGCAGAAACACATGTTTTTATGTATCTATATATTGAGACTTCACAATGGTAAACACCTGTGGGAAGATATAGAGAACTGCAGAAAGTTTCTGAAGAGAGAACAATTCATATGCAAGGTTTGTCTAGCGAGGGAAGAGGATTAACCTACAGGTTGTATTTTACCTAATACCATATTTGGTCAACAATAAATCACTTGAGATATTTTCTGTAATCTAAATTTGTGCTACAGTGTCAGGTAGAGATAAAGCTGGAATTTTCCATTCGAATAGGTAGTCTGTTTGATTACATTTTCTTAAATCAGGAGGAAAGATGTCCTTAAATGTAGAGGTGGTCATGTTTTTTTATGGAATATTTCCGAAATTCTAATGTGTAGAAAATGGTCACCCTAGATTACATTGATGGTAAGGGGGTATATGATCACTGATGGGCTTGAAAAGATTAGGTCCAAGATCCTCCTTTGAATGAAGTTATACAGTTCCACAGCCTACAAGCCATAAAAGAAAAACGTCTCCCTCCCCATCTCGCTTTCTTTATTTTGGGATCTGCCACTAATTTTGCAGTGCTAGAATTTAAATTCCATTTAGGCATATGCCAGAAAAAGGATTCCGAAAATATGCGGGACCTCCACTATACAAGGCCTTGTGAACAGTACAGAGGGCCTTAAATTTGACCCGTTCGGGCACTGGCAAGCAATGAAGGTCTCACATGCCCTTAGAAATGGGATCACATTTTGGGATCCTCAAGAGCAAACAGGCCACCACATTCAGAAGTGGCTGAAGCTTCAGCTGCAATCTTTTCTGGATGCCCAGATCCAGTGTTTTGCAGTAGTCTATCCTAGCTAGGACTAATGCAACAATGATCAACTTCTGCATATCCACAGGAATGAAAGGAAACTACTTCCTCAAAACCCTGAGGAGATGAAAATATGAGGATGTGACCTTATTTATTTGGTCCGAAAAATGAAGCTGTTCATCAAACCACACCCCGAGATTTTTCACTTTCTGAATTGCTCAAGAAGGGGAGACTAAACTGGAAGGCCACCAGGACATGTTCCAGAAAGAGTTGTTGGTAATAAAAAGGAAAACCTAAGTCTTTTCAGAATTCAATTTAAGGCAATTTTTGTGCATCCAGGTGACAATGCTAGACAGGCAATCTTTAAATTTACTAGCAACATCGTCCACATCTGAGGAGATGGACACCACAATTTGTGTGTCATCTGCCTATGACAATATGGCAAAGGAGTAACATAGATGTTGAAAAGTGTAGGCAATAGTGAGGAACCCTGTGGCACCCCACATGGTAAAGTAAAGGGATATGAAACAAAATCCATAAAAGACACACTATCCTCTCTGCCTAAGAGACTAAGGGGGATATTCTCAAGAATGTGCGATAATCATCGTCAAAATAGGTTAACGCAAGTTTTCATATCGCCTTCTATTGGGGGAAAATAACCCCGTGTTAACGTGGCATTCACAACACGGCGGTAAGATGCGATAGTACCCCGATAACACGTCAAATGTCCACTATAACACTCCCGGGACGGCAATAAAAAGCTCAACCCAAACGTGGAAAAAGTTGCAATGTGCCTAACCGCGATAAAAAATCCAGTGAGAAGCAGCGCCAGGCCTGCAAGTCCCACAAGTCAGGCTGCAAAAAGCACAATAAAAGCGGCAACCCAAAAGACAAACAAAACACAAACAACTGCGAAGCACCATGGAGGTAGCCGGAGCAAGCCCAGAGGACAACCAGAACCCCACAAGCCCCACGGAGGACCAGCCTGGGACCTCGGGGTCAGGGAAGGGCAAGGAGAAGAAGAAGAGGTAGACGCGGTTCAGTCCGCAGGAAAACAGGATCCTGATCACAGAGGTGACAGAACACCATCAACAACTGTACGTCAACTCCACTGTGTCATTGGCAACAAAAAATACAATATGGCAGTCCATCCTGGACAAGGCGAATGCAGTCAGAGTGCTGAGGAGGACAATGGGCGAGGACAAGAGGCGCTGGAATGATGTGAAGCGCAAGACCAAGCAGAAACTCGCAGAAAACCAGAAGGCAGCAATGCAGACTGGAGGTGGGAGTCCAGCGCCACAGGAGGAGCTGGATGAGATGGAGGAAATGGTGTCCACAGACATCAATGGGGAGACGGTGGCAGGAGTTGGGCGACCGGACACTGCTCAACATGACCCGACACAACAGCAACAGGGTGAGTAACCACCAGGGACTGGGGGATGGGGGAGATGGGCACAAAGGCACACATGCACAATTAAGTAGAGCACATCTGCGGACAAACCATGGCCAAGAGTCACAACTTCAACCAAGAGCCCAATTTACCCAAGTCTGCAACATCACAGCACTGCATAAGCACAGAAGTGAAAGCCACACCGCCTGAAAGGGATAAGGGCCAGCCAAATGAGAGCTGAAGGGGCAACTCACCTACAATGCAGCACACACACATAAGATCCAGAGCACTGCAACATTTACAACAATGTTGAACAAACAGCAACACCAGCACAACAGAACAGAGGACACAACTGCTGCCGCTTGTGTGTGGAAAATGGCCATTCGCATGTGGCACAGCAGGAAACTGTGAGATGATAATGTACTAGTACAACCCCACATCCCTGATGGCGTAGTAATGCATGTATGGCCATGACCCAGATAGGCAGTGAGACACACATTGTCATGCAAATCAACACTCATCACAGTTGAATACAAGTGAAGGTGCGTAGACTTTATTAGCATATGCGTGTCAGTACGGCCAAGATAAGTGCCACAACATGCAGACCAATGAAGCAGTATGTCAGAACGTGGAACGTTGCCAAGCGCCGCTGTCCACTCCGGGGAGTGCCGCACCATTCACAGGTGTGTGTTTACCCGCGTTGTTGTCCGCTCATGTATTCGGAGTCCAGGCGAATGCAGCCATGTCCACTGCCGTCGTGGGAGATGTTACCAGAACCCCAAGTTCCAACAAGGTGTCGGGACATGTGCAATGTGTTCCAAACTGTTGTGTCTGCAGGTACGTAGTTACACGTCCATGAAAGCTAGTGCAGCTTCGTAGGCAATAATTTCCAACATGAGGTTGTCGTCGACTTCATCGAACAGGACAGCGAGGCTAACCATTAGCAGGTCCGGACAGATGTGCTGCGTCCACCCCCTTTCACCAATTAGCACCGCAGCCCAATAGGGGAGCGGCTCAATTTGCTCACTGCACACAAGGGGTTCTGCAATCTCCCAGGTCCAGCTGCCAGCATGTATGCCAAGTATCCAGGCATCCCATAGTCGGGTGTCACGGTGACACTCATGGTCGTGGGCCAACAGGGGGCGCACACACATGTCGAAATCCAGTTCGGCTACCGTCCTGTTGGATAGGCAGACATCCATGGACCACTCGAATATGCACGAGCGACAATGCAACACAGGCTGCACGCTGGTGACGTTGGCAAGGTGGAAGCTCAGCCGGTAACTGATCCGCAGCACTACCAATGGCAGTGCCCCCAGTAAATGCAGCATATGTGCACGGTACAGTTCCACGCAACAAGGGTTGTGCAAGTGTCTGTGATGGTCTGCCATTGCGTTAGTGGCTCTGGTTGAAGCTGCACTGTTCTGACCTGCGCCAGTTCTGTGGATGAAATGCCACAGCTCGGAGCAATGAGTTGTTTTGGTGTGCAACGGTTGTACGCCTGGGTTAATGTGGGAGTAAGTGTGAAGGCCATTCCATGCAAGATAACTTCGAGCAAGGACTTCTGTGTGTGGGGTGTGTATACGTTGGTCTTTCGTCGGGCTGTGCGTAGTGTGGGAGTCGTCATCAGCTGCCATAGTATTTGTCAGGGGGTGCCGGGCACATGCAATTCCGAGGTCGGAGTTGCAGATGTGCTTCCGCCTGATAGCTCAGACAAAGGAGCATTCATCCCTAATGTTAGTTTCTCATCTGCTTGCATTCAGGTACTGTGAAGTGGCTTGTTGGGGGTGTGGTGGGATGTGTGCGACTTTGGGATTCATGTTCAACATGTCTTGCATGTGGCAAATGAGCGGCATCACTGTGTGTAACGTTGCCTCACAGCTGCTCCTCCCTACCCCCGAGCCTATTTACTTGTGTGCGCTGCGCAGTTGCATCACTGGCACTCCTACAGCACACCATTGTCATGCCTGTCTGCGCATGTCCACAAGCCTGACAACGACACTGTGATGTTGGCCGTTGAGTGTAGGCCTGTGGGAAGGATAGGGCGGACACAGACGTAGAGTTCATGCCTGGCTGAACTCGCACTGCGATTAAGGCTAGGCATTTGGCTCATGCTGCGGCAATACAGATACACACAACACTTGGCATGTATGAGCCAAGACCCCCAGCGGTCTTGCGCTCCTTCATTTCCCCGTTCGTGCAAGCCCGCACTCCGGGTGCATGCTACATTGCAACATTGTCGATTGCGGACTGGGTGGTGCCAACACTACAACAGAGACACACGCATTAGTTACTTCCTTGTCCAGGCCAGAACTGAACCACGCCCAGAGCCCTGGGGAAATCCTTCACACCCCTACGCTGGCTTGGCGTACGCCGGCCCAGCCCACTCCGCTTACACTTACAGGGGGGACGACAAAGCTACGTGTCCAAGGTTGTACCCACTGCCTGAGGTGACATGGTTGCGTCCGCTGTCCACAGCACAATGTAATGTGGTAGGGCCCTGGCCCATCATGCATACATAATGACCACACGGACACACTGAGATAGATAGTTGAACTGGCTACGGGCACGTGCACCCGGCCTCTTTTTATTACCAGGGTCACATGTCCAGTGACGCCTGTGCTGGATGGGTGTTGGGTGAGTGTAAGCCAGCCATCGGGGAGTGGTTGGTGCTGGCAACAACTAGAACAGTGATCATCGGATCACACACACAGATTCAATCATAAAGGGTCCATGACTTGCAGTGCACTGAGGTAGGGGCTGAGCGTGCTTATGTGTAGGAATTGTTAATGATTTGGTCCCTTTGGGATATTCCTGCTGCAGCTGCAGTGGGGTGTGGTACACCTGCCTCATCTTCATCATAATCGTCCCAGGTCTACCCCACTGCCTGAGGTGACATTGTTGCGTCCGCTGTCCACAGCACAAAACTCAATCATGAAGGGTCCATGTGTTGTGGTGCACTGAGTTAGTGGCATCTGGAGCGCTCGGCGGGTGCGCAGCCTGTGCTGATGCGTCGTACGGGCGGACCGCCCTGGAGGCAATGTCTGTTGCCTACTGGACTCTGCCATAAATGAATCAAGACTCAATTTGATTTGCGAGCCCTGCTGACCGCAGTGTAGGCCGGAGGCAGCGGTCAGCAAGGGCACACAGCCACATGGCGTCGGCTTGTGTTGCACAGGGTCAATGGCACCTGGAGCGCTCAGCGTGTGCACAGCCAACGATGATGCGTCGTTTGACTTGGGGGACCTGCTGACCGCAATGCAGGCCGGAGGCAGTGGTCAGAAAGGGCCCACAGCCACGTGATGATGATTTGTGTTGCACTGAGTTGGTGGCACCTGGAGCGCTCAGCGGGTGTGTAGCCAACGATAATGCGTCATCCGGGCGGGCCGCACTGGGGGCAATGTCTGTTGACTAGTGGTTTCCTCCATTAACAGAAATGTGGCATGATTTGAATTGTGGGACCTGCTGACCGCAGTGTAGGAGTAAGGCAGTATCCGACACACACATGACTCCGTGTTGCTGTGCCGCTGGATGCGCTGGGGGCCTGTGTCGCGGAGTCTGGAGGTCACGGCAGCGGACTCGTGGCAGGGTGAGGTGCGCCGCCCTGGCAGACGCGTTGCCCATCACGGAAGAGAACCACGCCCAGGGCCCCGGCCTTTTTATCAGCACTCCTACGTTGGAGTGGCGTACGCGGGCCCAGCCCACTGCACTTATGCTTACAGGGGGGGACGGCACAGCTACATGTCCAAGGTCTTCCCCACTGCCTGAGGTGACATGGTTGTGTCCACTGTCCACAACACTACACACACCAGCAGTGTATGTCCACATGGACATGTCTGTGCTCTGCATTCTGTGGTCTGTCCAGCACATCACTGCCACACTTGGCATTGTATACATTCTTCTTCATGGGTGAGTTGCCTCCTTCACACATACTTGGTTCCCACCTCTCCCCACATTCTGCACTTGTGTGGCTGAGGGGCCATGCCATTTTCGGAAGGACCGCTGTCTTGTCCTGCGCTGCCTCGTGGTAGTCCGGGGGAGGGTCCAGAGGGGGGGTGATCCTGGGGGTGGTGGCGGTGGGTGTTGTGGCCCTCTTGGGTCTCCGGGCTGCATGTTCATTGTCTCCATGGCATCTGTGGGTCTTCAGATGTGGCTCTGGGCTGGGCTCCCTTTCATACTGCAGGTAGTCATCCTGCTTAGTACCAGCAGAAGGCAGGAGTTAAATCCCTGCTGCTAACGCGCCTTGTCGCCTGTTTTCGGGTCGCATCGCAGATCTGGCTGGTCGTTGAGAATATCGCGAAGTGGTGTTTTCGTGTGTTTTTGCACGGGAACGCCTACTCTGCATATCATTAGCGTTAGTTGTCTCTCTCATCCTTGCTGATGTTTTTTGCGGCAGCTATCGGTGGTATTCTGGCGATGTGGGGAGTTTGCACCAGCTTGTGAATGGGGCGATAATTCTTTCTCAACTTTTGCTGCGCTAAAGTGCCGTTAACTCGGCGATGAGTCCTTGAGAATATGCCCCTAAGGATGTTAAGGGCTGGGCCTTTAATCCCGATCCACTCTAGCCAGCTGAATAACAGTGAATGAATCACTGTATCAAACACAGCAGAGAGGTCGAGAAGAATCAGCGTAGCCCTGCTACCTGAGTCCATGAATCTCCTCAGTGGCAACCAACAACGCAGACTCAGTGCAGCCAGTTTTCCGCCCCCCAAACATGATGTGCCTTCCTGCCAATGTAACTGTGGCAGGGAAACCTCCACACGTGAGTTGGCAGATTGGAATGGTTATATAAGGCTGAAACGTACCTTCTTTCTGTTTCACACTTCCTTTTCCATCATGGAGCCGATCCTGCAAGTCCTGCCTTTGCTGCTGCTACTTGACTACGAAGCAAATCAACACCGTCATTGCTTGAATCAAAGGTAAGCTACCATTATAACTTGTTACCTTTGACTTGTATGGTTACATTTGGTCTGGACTCATGTATATTGAAATCTCTCTTACAAGCAATAACATACCAATATGTAATGCACATGTATGTAATGATGTTGTTTAACATACCTATATAATTTTATTGTAATTTTTAATTTGGTGCAAGTTGCCTTCATGATAATGGTCACTTACACAAAAATGGACATCAATCCAAAAATTTAAACTGAACATGCAGTTGCATCAACTTAATTTTCAGGAACTAAAAGGGACTTTCTAGCCTGTGTTTAGAAAAACTAAATATAACTTAGTCAGAATTACATATTCAGTTACAACATGTATCTGTTCCTCTGGTGAGCCATACAGCTGGCTGTACAATGATAGGACCTCCTTAGCCAGCAACTCCAGCTCCTCTGGCGAGAAGGCTGGGGCCCTGCCACCTGCTTACCCAGGCATTGTTGTTGCCAGAGGTTGAAACCAAACAGCAAATGTTGAGGAGGTGTTGTTGGCTGCAATGTTAGGTGGCAAGTGAGCTTTTTTGAAATGCCCCCTACATGTATACAACATATGCGATCATCAATGGAGACGGACACATCCATTGGCTTTCGAACATTGCTATCACACATGTTAGACTATGGCTGTGTCCATCATGGAATATCACATCCACTACCCGGTCAGCTTCCACTGCAGCCATCTGATAGCAAATGTCGTGATGGCAAGGTCAGGCGGCTGAAATTTTAAACTATGAAATAATGTGTTTGTGAATGTTAAGTGCATCACAACCACTCAAAATGGTATTGTTTACACATACAAAATGCCAATGTTGATATTTTTTCCCAAAAAAGTGTTATATACTACGTTGCAAATAAAAATAAGAGTGTGTAAATAATACATTATGTATTATTTGCACATTTAAAAAAATACACACGTAAAAAAAATGATTATTAAAAATTATTTATACAAAGCAAAATAATGTTCTGTATAATTGTGTTAAAAATGTATATTTATTGAAAACTAGATGAAAGTGTGTTTTATTTTAAAAAAACATTAGCAAATATTTACAACATCCTTAATATTTTAAATGCAGACATATGAACCCAGGGAGAGTGAGGAGATGCCAGCCTCAGGTGTTCAGACCATTTCCAAGCCTTGCCACCATGGAAGAACAGGATATTGTCAAAAATTCA
Source organism: Calotriton arnoldi (assembly GCA_963921515.1). Taxonomy (NCBI): domain Eukaryota; kingdom Metazoa; phylum Chordata; class Amphibia; order Caudata; family Salamandridae; genus Calotriton; species Calotriton arnoldi. The sequence goes on from CAWUFW010019594.1 coordinate 72,533, forward strand.
TATTGAATAGGCAAACAATTCTTGATTTATGTTATCAGCTGGTGCAAGATCTTCTGCCTCACAAAAAGAATACCACAGCAGTAACACAAACAGTCAAAATCAAGGCAGTACTACATTTAGAGGCCACAGGATCTTTCAAATACACTGTGGCAGTATCTGGGGGATTGTCACAACCGACTTTCAGTCGTGTGCTACAAGAGGTTCCTTCATCAATGACGAGACACATCAGCTTCATCCAGTTTCCACAAAATGAGGATTTTGCTAATGTGAAGGGCAATTGTATGCTTTAGGTTGCCTACCACATGTGGAGGGAGCAATTGATGGCACACAGATTGCTTTAGTACCACCACACATCTACCACAAGCGAAAGAACCTCCATTCAATCAATGTGCAAGTTGTCTACTTAGCAGATTTGTACATCACAAGTGTGTGTGCGCATTTCCAAACTATGATTCCTCTGCACTACGGAACACCAGCATACCCATGCAAATTTCACAACTTGGACCTGAGAGAGACTGGCTTGTTGGTAAGTACAATCTGTCAATATATTGTTTGGTTCATTTTAAGTTTAGTGCTCTAAATATTGTTAACGTTTTTGGCTAAAAAATGTATAGGAGACTCAGCTTCTCCTAACCGACCATGGTTGTCAGCACCACTGAGGGATCCAGCAATGCCAGGGGAAGTCTGCTTCATTGAGGCCCATGGAAGAACATGGAGGCCAGTGGAGTGAGCTTTTGGGCTCCTAAATGTCAGATTTTGATGTCTGGATAAGACTGGTGGTGCCCTCCTCTTCTCACCCAATAGGGTGCGCCACATCACCGTGGCCTGCTTCATGTTACATAACATATCCCTGAGATAGAACATCCCAGATGTGTGACATTACAGAGGATGGAGACCACGAAGAGCCACCGGTTGAGGATGTTGAAATTCCAAATGAAGATCACAGTTGTGAAAAGGAAGCAATTGACTTATGTCAAGATGTTATTGACAACTTCTTCACATGAGTGTGAGTATAAATTTACAGTTTATTAGATTATATGTTAAACAAAATTTTAATCTAATTAGGATGACAGTCTGTGCTGGAAATCTTTTAGAATGGGCAATTCAAGGAAAATACAGTGCAAAGATGTTTGGTAATCAATATGTTGACACATTGAGTACTCTGTTCATCTACATTGTCTATCTTTTACTGTTCTTAGAAGATGTGTCCTAAAAATGATTCATTTGTCATAAATTGCATAATGTCATTTACTAATTGCTTTTGGTTTTTAATCTGTTTTAGGTTCCTTTACCATGTCATCTTCATTTGGACATTTCAAAGTTGGGACATTGGCAATTATATGCTGCTGTTGCAAAGTACAAGGGAACATGGGTTGATCCTGTGAAAGACACACTCAGAATTTGTGTGTACATATCTTGTACAAAGACAGCTTGCACAGTGACTGAATTGAAGTTTTTAAGATTGCCTTAGACTTGTTTTCTGTGGAATGTTGGCACCAAGCCAATATGTCCTGCTTAAATTGCCCTAACCACATGTGGTAGGCAACACAAAGCATAATAATCTCCCTTCACATTTGCAAAATCTTCATTTTTGTATTAAGGGCCTCATTACAATGTCGGGCGGAGTCAAGGGCCCGACCGACACCTGGCAGGAATACATGCTCCCATTGTAAAATGGAAGGTGCAGTTCATCCCTGCATCCCGTGGCAGGCACCTCAAGGTGCCTGGCTTGGGGTGCAGGGAGCAATAGGGGGGCACCATAGGTGCCTCCTCGGCCTCCAATTGGAGGCCATGCACCCACTGGGGCCCTGCTGGGGGCCCCCAAAGTCGTATTCCGACAGCCTTTCTATGTCAGAAAAGCCAGCACAGAAAGGCTGTCGAAATCCGACATCGTAACCCCTCTGGTGGAAAGAGCCACCCTTGGGATTACAGACAGTATTCCGACTGGCGAACAAGCTCTCTGAGCCCATCCGAAGCCAGTCGGAATGACCGGGCGGATTCCTTTCCGACCGCCTCCATCGTAATGAGTCGGTCAGAAAGGAATCCGACCGACATATTATGATGTGACCGACAGTCGGAGCCTTTTCTGGAAGCATCGTAATCAGGCTCTTTGTGTCTGAGGCTGATGATGTGTGTTATCATTGTAGAAATATAACTTCCTGTAGCACAACACTTTAAAGTGTTTGTGACATTGCACCAGAAACTGCAACCCTGTAGTTGAACTATCCTGTGACCACTAAATGGAGGACTGCCATGATTTAGACTATTCATGTTATTGATGTGGGATTCCTATTGTGGGCCAGGAAATCTGGCTCCAGCTGATGGCATAAATCAATAATAATTAGCCTATTTAATCTGATGTATTTGGTTATAATCCGTTCTTCCATTGTGGCAAGGTCTGGAACTGTAAATGAGAAAATGGGAGGTAATGTTTAAAAAAAATGACAAACATTTATTTTTTACAATTTAATAAAGTACTAGTTAATGATCTGTGGGTTTTGTGATTTTTGGCTCATTTTTGAAAATTATAGGACAAATTACCTACATGGAAAAAATGTAAGACTAAACAATCATTTTGATGTTTACATTTCAAAATGTATGATAAAAAAATGAACCAATTGAGAAATGAAATACAACAGTCTTTGACTTTGTCAGTTTTATTGTATTCAACAGAACCAAAAATAGACAATACACAGGATGACATCAAAAATCAAAAACCAAACATTGAAATTGTCAATCATGATGAATGAGACTATTAGTGCAGAACCAGAATTGGTTGAAATCCAATATCCAAAATACAACTGGCATCAGAAAGGAAAATGTGGGCAGAAAATAGTCCACAGAGTGAATGGCAGTCACACACCGGAGGAAATTAGGTTCTGCGTCTTTTGCTGGTAGTGTTGCCATCCTGTCCTGCGAGTCCGCCTGAAATTCCCCTTCTGAGAGGGGGTGGTGGATTCAGAGTTGCAGGGACTGAGGTGGGTGCAGCTGTTTCCTCTTGTGGCAGGGCCTCCCTTTGTATTGCAGGGGAAGATGTAATTGGGCGAGATATAGTTGGACCACAGAAAGGAGAACATATTGCTGGAAAAGCACTGCACATATGGGTGAAAATATCATGCTCCACCTCAGTCAGGGAGCTGAAATTGAAGTTCAGATTTTCCATCTGTAAATTGTGCTCCCTCTGCAACTGCTTCATCTCCCAGAGCTCTGTCAGGACCTGGCCCATCATATCTTGGGACTGATGGAGGGATCCCATGAATTGGTCGTTGGTGGCCTGGGTAACAGTTAACCCAGTGGCCTCACTTTGCTGGCCCACAGATTCCCTCCCACGACCCCTAGCCACACTAACCTGTGCCCATAACCCAGTGTGCCCCATCCAACTGGTTCCTGGATGAACTGGAGGTAGTGGTGGTGGTGTATCAACAGCAGGCAGACATGGGGGGCACAAGATTAGTGTGATGTTGGTTTGGACTTAGAACATGCAGGTATCCATACATTGAGGTGTGGTAACAGCTGGGGTGGGAGTTGTAGGTGTGGACCAAGTGAGACTCACTGTAGCTGTCAGACCAGATGGACCCGGCTGCTGCTCAGCAACCAGACTTGCAGGAGTGTAGTCCTCACTGAATACTTGATCCTGGTCTGGAGTGGAGGTATCCCCAGTGGTATATGGTTGTCCACGTTTCCTGGCTGTTGGACCTATTGTGAATTCATAAAAAAGACAAATTATACATCTAATTATTTTGAAGCAAAAATATGAAGCAATCTAAAGTAAAAAGTAAATGATTATACTGATGGTATCTTTCAGTGATATTTTAATTGGGTACACAACCAGTTTAAGTGACACACAAAACTACTTAAAAAAGCAGGTGAGAAGACATCCTGAAATGCAATAAGATGATTAGAAAGTATATATAAAATATACCAAACATTTCACACTACACAGGAGAGAGATGAAATGTGAATTCAACCATTCCAAGGCCTAGCGGCTGATATTCTGACCTTTCCACAACTTAGAAGGATATATAGCATTAGTCATCATGTGAACATTGCAGAGTACATTTTCTCAAAAGAAACCACATATAATCAGCATACAAAATGACATAACTTAATTTTTTTCTTAAATAAACATTGATTTGTGAAATAAATCAATTTCATAAAATAACAGGGATAGGACAACATTCGAAATTAAACACAAAAACATTGGAATTGATCAATAAATAACACATTGACATATGTGAAACTGAGATAGGAAGGTAGAGAATGAGCAAGATAACATTGCAATATTATTTTCACAAAACAAAACCAAGGCATCATGGTAGTTGCAGTAATTTCAATGAAACATTAACAACACTTGCACATTTGTAAGTTAAACATACCTAGTGAAAATAAGCTTGTAAAAAGAATTGACATTTCCAATATAAAAAACATATATGCAATATGTTATATGGTGAAACATTTTTTTACAAGCAACATTACCGCATGTGAAATGTTATGGACATTGAAACTGATAATTTTATATTGAACAAAATGCATTCAAGCAAACAAACAAGACAACAAATGAATTGATAAGTGTGTGTGTGTGTGTCTGTGTGCATGTGTGTGTGTGTGTGTGTATTTCCACATTTTTTACTTGGGCCCCAAACAGTTGTGGATCTACTCTAATAATGTAATCCACTATGACGGACAATTCTCCCTCTGTAAAGCGGGGATTTCTCTTCCCTGAGATGATCAAACAAGCAAAGATTAAATAAATGTTATGACCCACAAGAAAATAAATGTGAGAAGAAAAAATGGACAAGAAACAGAGAAAGCCAAAAAAACTCTGGCTTAGCAGGCAAACGTTCTGCTTGAAGATATTGTGGTGCAGTGGACTGGCAAGGGATCATGGTCTCAAATGGAGTGGTATGCAGGTGAACACAATTAACCAAAACACATCAGATGTGTGATGCTAGCATACATTCATGTACCATAAGGGAGTCACTGTTCCCAGATTCGCGTACTGACGCACACAAAACCTAAAAGATATCGTTGTGCACACAAGACCACAAAAAAAACTGACGGATAACCAAAGAACATTATGGGATCTCCCAACGGTGAAAGGGCACTATCCCTGTGGTACATGCAATGTATGTCCACTCACTACACATTCAAAAACACTCCAACTCAACAACCAAGAGTGGACACAAAAAAGACATACAAATTGTAATACAAAAAATTGTGTCTACATGGTGAAATGTCCCTGCAACCTCCTATATATTGGGATGACCACCAGAGCAATAAGAACAAGAGTGAACGAGCACAGAAGCAACATTCGCTGCAGCAAAAACACAACATAAAGGAGCAGACACTACATCGAAAAGGGCCACACACCAGATCAGGTGAACTGGACCGTTATTGAGTCCAACCCTTTATGGACAACCAAGACCCTATTCCAAAAAGAACAGAGATGGGTCCATCGCCTCCAAACCAACTCTCGGGGTCTCAACGATGAAATCCCCTGGATCGAGGTACTATAGAGACATAGCACTCTTTATATAAACTAACACCTCTTACTTTAAGATAGCTACAAACAAAAACTCGCCATACGTGGCCATGCCCAAACATATCTAATATAACATGCCCCACTCCCGAGATTATCAATGTGTATTCTTAGAATCGACCACAATCTGTCATCTGCTCTCAGACCCCAAGGGAACCTTTCCTCCACACACACCTTTGGCTGTAATAATATGCACCATTCCAAGATGGCGGCCGGGACCAATATATCCCGACCTAACGCCACTGTATTACTGATAATACTTATACCAACAACTTACTCAATACCAGCCATTATTCCAAATGACACTTATTCCACAATAGAACCCCGAGTCACTGAAATCTAAAAATCGACTAAAGGAATAAAAAACACACCACTTTAAGATGGCGCTTACTAATCGCACTAGACCTTTGCCAATTAGACGGCTTAATGGAACAATCCCCGACACACTCGGCAACACACAACTCCTATAAAAGGAGACAGGACTGCCCCTCTCTCTACCGGCGGAGACGGCGAGAGCGACACAGGTGATTCGGCCCTGTTGATATGAGGAACCGTGAGTAGTATGTTAGCTTGGTGGGAAGGTCACAGGACGCGGGACGCCGGCACGGCTCCACCTACTGCTCACAGTCCCCCCTTAAGACAAATAACTTATACTACCAAAACCAGAGGGCACAGTGGAGCTCCCTCAACTTTACTGTATGTTGTTGCTTTCCTTTCACAGCCCTCGAGTGACTCTCATTGATCTCATGGGGCCTTACCCCAATTACTAAGGTGTGAGAAATGTACTTTGTTATGCATAGATAACACAGCGTCTCAAGGTTTGCCATCAATGGTGGGGCCTATAAGATATCATTCACCTAGATACCGCAGGTTCAACTAATTAACCGAAAAGGGAACCTTTGTGTATAGTCATCTTTACTTGGACAATGAGGATGTGTTTTACGAGCATATGTTTAACATATGGATACAGAGTAACAACCCTGGCACAACGTCCCATTAGTAATCATTTATCTTACCTTTGTGTCTGTCTGTCTGCCACTGAGTTATAACCCCCCCTTTTTCCTTACCTCTATGAGCACTACACTTGTAGCTCACGTATATAGACTATAATCAATAGCGATAATAACTACACTATAGATTATGAGCACTTGGCCCTCCAATGGATGACCCGGACTTAAGCTATTAAGCAAACCATTAGTACGTACACCCTAATGGGAACCTTTATCTCTCTAAACTTTTGTCATTACAGAAGTGTTACTCCCTTCAATCATCCGGCGGCACTGAAATCTTCAGGCCACTGTTGATACAATTACACCTTTCATGGTCCTGACGAAGCACTCTGGAACTCCTTCTGAGACCACGAAAGCGCGAAACATGTTGACCGATACATATGCCCACTAGGGACATATGACTTACCAAGCTATCAAGGGACATAACATCCCTTAGAACAGCACCACACACTTTGTTTTTACTGATGACAGAGGGATCACCTTAATAATAAAACTATTCACTCCCCCTCCAGCCATTTTTTAAACGCACACTTTTAGGACTTAACTGCCACTCACACCCACGCACCCATACAGCTTCATCAAAAGATCTCCGATAAAGAGATCCTTCGGGGGACCCGTAGGGCATTGTAGCGCCGGCCCGATGAGGAACACAGCCCAATGATGAAGCATGACATCCTTCGGGGTGTGTGAGGGCATCAAGATGAGGACGCACTGTCCCCCACAGATAGAGTAGCACTAGACTTGAGCATTTCTCACTGTCTACTTCCAAACCTTTTTCTATAGGAACAGTGACTCCCTTATGGTATAAGTCTAATTTGGGGAGCACGGGTCACTGGACCTCCGCAACTAGCTCCTTGTGTCCCCCCTCTTTCATAAATAGGGCTAGCATACATTCTACAGTCACAGGAATAGTCCAATGATGAATGCATCACATGACGGAATCACTCCATCAGCAATCCGCTGCAAGAACAGCACCAGCACAATTGTTATATCTAAATAGGCTCGGTGCAATCACAATACCCTGACGGTGATGAAGTAATGTTAGCTAGCAGAGAAGTCTGCCGCTTCAACAGTGGTGAAACGTTTATTCAACTGAAAACACTCTTTTGATGTGGACAGAGGCTGGAATTCAGTAAGCTTGGAAGAGTACTTGTAAACTCCTCTGTGGGGGAACAATGGGAGTCCCGCCAAGACCTTAATCAGGCCCTAAGTCCGAACATATAAAATCTTTACTTTGGCTTCCATTCAAGGATCAATGACAACGACACACTCTCCTCGTAACCTCCTGCAGCCTTTCCTAACTGAACTTCACCTTCTCAGAACATTTTTCTCAAATGTTCTTCTAAGACGGAAGGTAAGCGCTGAACGGACCCAGTCCCTTTCTTGTGGATCTATTGCGTTTGACCATATTTTTCAACCTTGACCTGTTTTTGCGCAACTAGATATCTGCGGTTGGCGATTTGATCTTTTAGGTGCTAGTTTTTACTAAAAATTCATAACTCCAGTTCTACTGATTCGAATTTTTGTCGTTTTGGTGTCAAATAATTTGTTAAAATGAACTCTATTTTTCTAAATTGGTGTGGGATCTTTCCTATGTTGTGCTTTCACTTTATTACTGTTTGTGTGCTGCATAAATACTTTACACTTTACTAAGTGCTGGGCTTAACAATTAAGTGCAGGTGCTGACAATTTAGTGTCAGTGCTAAGCACCAGAAACCACCTGCTCATATTAAGCACTGGTGCTATGAATCTTTTTAAACTAGGGATTGCTGGCAGTTGCTCTGTAGTGCATTCAGGAACTTGAGAGAGTATTTTGTTAATATATTTTCTGTGACTTTCTGGGAGCTAGTGCTTGCTTCTCTGGTGTCTTGCAAAACATATCTTACTTATACCGCTATTACGTTTGGGAGGTGGTTATTCTTGCTAACATTATTTACAACATCATTTCTAGTTGTAACTGAACCAGCTTGAATGGCACCTGCAGTTACACACACCTAAATGAAGATTCAATGCATCAGAACATGACATTACCAAAAAAATACATAATCTCATTTATGCTATTGGAGGCTGGGGAAAATTTTGATAGTTGACCTCCTGTTTTCTGTGGTATAAGGGGAGGTACCCCAAAGGTTGTTTGTAGAAAACAGAAAGCTCAAGCTCTGTCTGCTTTTTAAATTCTATCTGGGGCACACCTGCACATGGCCATACTATGCTTGGTAGTGCATGTTGTCCACCTGACAACTGACAAGTGGAGCAATGATAAAGCTACATGTGCATTACTGCAGATTGTTCTACCTTGAAAGCTATTGATCACTAAACAACGATCACAGACCCTATCTCAAAAGGCATTAAAAGTTGTGCAATGTTCAGCAAAAATAAAATTTACTCAAGTGCTTAAAGCAAGATGGAATCCAATCGAAACATGATTGAGTGGCTGGATTATAGGGTTTGGCTACTGGTTTTCATGATACTTGAAAACGGCAGTGACATTGGACGTACCATGAAAGGTGGGAGACTACTTGTGCAATCTTTGGTTAGTACATTGCATTAAAACCATTCTCCATGACTTCCTTAAGACTGAAACAGAATTAGCCAGAATTAGGGGCACCTCAAATAAACTTTGTAAGCATTATATATGCTTAAAGAGAAACTGCAACAGCTTACACAAAAGTACAAAAATACAAATGCTACATCCTGCTCTGCCACCTGGGTCATGATACATTATGAAAAAAGAGATTTAAGTTTGAAAGGAGTAGATCTGTGTACCATTCTACATAGGTGCAATAGACATATGCTTGCTACATTCATTGAGTATTCTTAGGACAATTTTGCTGATAGTGGAACATACTGAGGGTTTTTGCATATGAAAGAAAAATAGCTGCCCTCTCAAAAGCAAAATGGAAAATTGCTTAATTTATTGATCTTTGCAATGGACAATGGGAGCACCAGCAACACACTTCCAGTACAACAGCAAGCTCCAGTAAGTATAGTGGTAGGCTACATAAGTCAAAACAGTAACTCAACTTCCAGTCTGTTAAACCTCACAAGTACATTATTTGGGTAACCTAAAGCCCCTGTTTCATCAAAAGCATTACCCGGAGGACATCCAGTTTTGGAAATACCGCTGACTAGAGGTGCACCTGGGATTTGCACTAGCCTGTGAGAGGACCTTATTAATAACTCCTTTTTAACCCTTATACACCACTTTATGTCCGCCACATTTCTTTCAGTGGGCATATTAGCTTTAGAAATTGACTCAGCATGATAGATGTCATATTTTAGGGAACGTGCTGTTGTTAGGTGGGTATATAACTGGGAATAGGAGTTGAAGTGTGTAATGTGGGTGTTGGGGTCAGCCCTGCCAAGTACCACGCATCAGGCGTTAGACTAATGCATTTCAGTGCGGTGGTCCGCATCACCGCACTGAAATGGAAAGTCACGCATAAATGGCATAGCGCCTCCTTGGCTGTAAAGCCGTAGCGCTGCTAATCATGCACCAATAACCAATGCAGACTGAGACTACAGCTGAATTTAGCAGTGCGCCATGCGGGCTGTTCTCTGCAGGCTTAGGGACTGGCTGAGGTGCTCTGCAATGTACAATGTAACAATGGTATATTACCCGCTCAGCATGGCATTCCTGATAGATTACGTCAGTGAGAGTGGCATCCCGAGCAGGTGGTTATGGGGGAGTCTGTACTGGTAATGGCAGGGCTCCACGGTCAATTTAATTGAAATAAAATGAAAATGCAGATCCCCGCGACTGCCAGGAGCAGACCCAACCCCACGGACCACAGCGGCCGCTGGAACCATCATCTACTGCTCAGACTGGGAGTCAGTCGGATTCATGTCCGGGCGGCTGGCGTTTGCCGCGGGAGTCGTTGTGGCCATGAGGCGGCTGATACCGAATTGCTGCTCCACTCGCATAACAAAGCAAGTAAGTCAGTGCTGTTCAATTAATCCTAGGATAAGAGTGTTATTCGATAAAATGAGGGGAAGCGTAGCCTTCAGATGGACGCCAAGGAGGCTGAGCAGGGATGGCAGAGAGGGGCACTTAACCTGCCATATGCATACGGGGGAGGAGCGCTGGCAGATGGATCGTAGGGTGGCCTTTAAGATTAGCAGCGCGGGAGTCCATTACAGCAAAGCAACCACCTCAAAGAGACTGCGGGGGGGGCTGTGGGGAAGCCCATTTGCTAAATCGCCGTGGTGGGGGCAGAGAACCACATTACCCAACCAGCACAGCGGCGAGGACGCCGCCGTTACGCTCCGCCCACGCCAGGAGGCGCTTATCACCAGGACAGGGCTCCCGCAGCGCGGGAGTCCATTACAGCAAAGCAACCACCTCAAAGAGACTGCGGGGGGGCTGTGGGGAAGCCCGTTCGCCCGTTTGCTAAATCACCGTGGTGGGGGCAGAGAACCACATTACCCAACCAGCACAGTGGTGAAGACGCCGCCGTTACGCTCCGCCCGCGCCAGGAGGCGCTTATCACCAGGACAGGGCTCCCGCAGCGCGGGAGTCCATTACAGCAAAGCAACCACCTCAAAGAGACTGCGGGGGGGCTGTGGGGAAGCCCGTTCGCCCGTTTGCTAAATCACCGTGGTGGGGGCAGAGAACCACATTACCCAACCAGCACAGCGGCGAAGACGCCGCCGTTACGCTCCGCCCGCGCCAGGAGTGCTTATCACCAGGACAGGGCTCCTGTGCTGCGGGACGCGCGCGGGCGTACCCGGGCAAAGCCCGTGCCAAGGGCGGGCCCGTCCACGCCCGTCGTAGACCGGAGGAGGTTGGGCTGGGCCACCCCTCTAATGCCTTCGACCCTGGAAGCCAAGACAAAGTAAGATTCAGTTTTTTGTACTCTTAATACTCATTGCTTCCATTACTGACATTTGTCTCCCTTTCGAGCTTATCTACTATTCTCTGCTGAATATTGCTCTAGGGGCTGGGTTGCATTAATCGGCGTGCATATACCTCGCACTTGTGACATTGCTTAAAGTACACTTAACTGCTATTTCTCCCTGTGCCCATCATCCCGCTACCCCTATTATTGACTATTAAATCTATAATGGGCAAGAGGAAGGCAACTGAAGGGCCTACAGTCCCTATTAAGAAAAAGACAAAAAGATCAGGGAAGTCTTCCGGTGGGAATTGTGTAATGGACGGCATTGACAATTTAATTACTGAATGCGAGGATCTATTGCAGCCTGGACCACTGGCAATCCGAAACACTAAAATTGTTCAGGATACTATTCAAGCGACCACCGCTACTTCTAAACTGCAGCCTCGCATACCTAGTATGTTCGGGAAAGCAACCAAACAGCCTATGGACAAGACGGGGAACTCTTCCAGCCCAAGGGCATTAGAATCATATCATCCATCAATTCCACTAGCAGTTGTTTATTGTAAGAACCGATTTTTGCCTCTGCTGGATTTGCCAGATGATTCTGCAGATGGGACAGTAGAGGACATGACAACCCCTGTTTCCCCTGTAGCCTCGCCCTCAAAACTTTCCTTGGGGTCTGCACCAACTGATCCCGAACTACAAATAAGCCAGGAATGTACAATTTTAATTAATGAATTAAGGACTGAGGTGGGGGAACTAAAAACTGCCATATCTAACTTGGTTCTCATTTTAAATAAGCTAAAGTGTGCAAATAACATCAATACTGCTGTTACATTGAACAGCCAGTGCACACAGACCATCCAATCTGCTCAGTCTACCCAGCAGATAGGCGTGCATCAATCTGTATTCCAACCTTTTGTTCATGATCAACAGGGGACCCTAGGTCCAAAAATGGTGGGAAGGCAGACGAGGAGAGCTCTGCCTAGCCAGTTTAACTCTCAGTTTCCTCTGAACCCTCAGTATAATCAACGTGACTAGGCAATCAATCACTCGTGAAGCATAGTTGACAACAAGCTCAAAAACTTGTCGGCGGTGATCACTTTCCAGGTATATTCGATCTGGAAAAGCTTGCCAAAGAAAATAAACTCAAGGATATTATTGTAAAGTCTATTGTAGAGTATCATGTTGTTGAATGGTAGGTACATGCCGGTGGGGGGCGATCAGTCTGGAGTCTCCCATTTAGTATTCTCAGGCCTAGTGCTTCAATCTCTTTTGTGAAGAATTCGTCCTTGATGTCTCTTTGGCATGGTTCAAAGACAGTCCTGTTGGATTTTTGTATCATCACGTTTGATATTTGGCATCAGGTATATGTTAAAATCACCAATTACCAAAATGTTAAGTTGAGGCTGCTCAAAGAGACTTTTGTGAGAAAATTGATGAGTTTCTGTGAGCAATCCTCTCTTGATTTATTATCTGGTTGTATGTATACATTAACCAGTAGGAGAGGGTTTTTTGACTCTTAATGCCACCTTCTTAGTTGGACTGACGAAGTATGTTGTCTTTGGTGGCCATTTGGTCAATCTCCATCATTAAAGTAGCAGCAACATACAGTGTGAGCCCTCCCATCAGGTGACAATACCTCTTGGCCTCTGGTGCTAAGTTGAGGAAACCTAAATAACCATCCAGCGAAAGGGAAAGCGTAGACCATGTTTCTTGCAAAAAGATTATGTGGAATGAGCTCAAGTAGTTTCCTAGGTCTGGGTCTTTAAATTTGTTATTTAATCTGCTAATGTTCCAGGAGCAGATTCTCAGGCATTGAATTGATCGAACTGTGTCCGCAGATGGACAGATAGAAAGTCAGGGTTTGTGGTAGCCGTGTAATGCAGTCGAAAGCCTGCCAAACTATAACTGTCGCAAGTTGAACTTGTCTGCTATGAAATTATAGATACTTTTGGCATACTTCCGTTCCTCATTTTTGCTGCCTATGGATTCTTAAGAACTGAGCACACATGGTTAATAGTTCCTTCATGGTTTGCCTCCCTTTGTGTTGTTTGCTCGAGAAGCAGAGTAGGAGAGGCAGCCGGGATGTGTAGGGAGACAACAATACCCCATGCTTCAAAGGATTTCCCTTCCTGTAAGATTTGCCTTGCAATTGAGCGGGAGGCCCATGTCACTAATGTGTATTCCCTCATACTTCTCTGTGAAGGAGATACAATTTCAACTGATTCAATGTCAGATGTGGTAAGATGGGCTAGAATAGGTAGAGCATACAGAAATTTTAGGATGTTTCCACCATGATTTAGTGTGTCACACCTACTCCTGGAGGGATTTTCAGGGCAGAGAATAGTACATCTGCCACTTGTAATGTGGTCTGATTGAACTGCACTTATGAACATTCATGATTCTGTGCACAACAGTAGAAGTTGGTTCTTGGATTGTTTGATTCCATTCCAGGACAATGCCAGTGGAGAGACACTTTATACCCCAATGTTTCCTGTGTGGAAGTGTAGGCGGACGTTGTTACCGAACTAGTCTTGGCAGCTGGTGTCTTGGCAGTTGAGACCTCTTTAATCTCAGATTTATTTATTTCTGAAGAATGGCAGTTTAACTGATGATCAAGCAAAGACGTTGCTTACTCGGTTATAACCAGGATTCATGGATTTTCTAGGTTGGTTTGCTGGATTTGTATTATTTGGGATGATTCTCCACCAGCTGAACTGTTTGTTTCTGTTATATGGGCATAAATGGGAAATAATGTCCTTGATATCTGCTGAGTTGTTTCATTAGCCTTTTCGTTTGTATCCCCTTGTGGTTGGATCTAATTTCCACTTTCTATCCATGTAGCTGTACAATTTGCCTTAGGGGAGCAGCCGCGGTGTTTCCCTTTTATTGCTAGCCTTACGTAACTTTCTCTTTTGTCTTTTTATTTATAAAGTTTTATATAGCGCGAACATGACCCACGGGGGTATCAGAGCGCTTTACAATATACGGTTGTTGAGCGTTAGATGGTTGAGGTAGTATACATAGATTCGGTATTCGCCATTCAATACAAAAGAGGTAGATAGGAGTATATGGGTAACATAGGTGACTAGTAGTCAACAAGGAATGATCTACGAGGGAATCAGAGCGCTTTACAATACAAAGTTATTACACATTAGGTGGTTGAGGTAGTATACATACATTCATTATTCGTCATTCAATACAAAAGAGGTAGACAGTAGTATAAGGATAGCATAGGTGACTGGTAGTCATCCTAGAGTTAAAGTCTTAGGATGTGAATTTGTTCATTAGAAGCAGTTTTACTTCTTTTTGAAGGAGGTAAAGGAAGAGATTCCGCGTACTACTGGAGGTAGGGAGTTCCAAATCTTCGGAGCGATCCCTGAGAATGCTCTGCAACCAGTTCTCTTTTTGTGGAAGGATTGTGGTTTCAGTAGTAGTGAACTCGCACTTCGCAATTGTCTGCATCCTCCTGATCGCTCTAGCTTTCGTGCTAAGTAACTGGGGGTATTGCTATGCAGGGCTTTGTGGGTCATGCAGGCGATCTTTAGGTGTATTCTTGCCTCGTAGGGTAGCCAGTTCAGAGCTTTCAAGGTCGGAGAAATGTGGTTATTTCTTTTAGTTCCTGAGACCAGTCTGGCCGCAGCGTTAAGCGAAGCCCTCAGTGGGGCCAGCTTGAATTTGGGGAGACCGCATAGAGTGGTGCTTCCATAGTCCAATCTTGGTAACACTAGGGCTTGTACCGCCATTTTTAAGTCGTTCTGTGGGAGGAAGGGTTTAAGTTTCCTTAGTATGCTCATCTGATGATTAGCTCCCTTGGTGGCAATATTGATTTGCGCCTGCATGTTCAAGTGTTTGTCTATGGTGACTCCCAAGGATTTCGCGGAGTCAATGATGTGGGGAGCACAGTCAAAGGAAGTTAAATGCTTCAACCATAAGTCTATCTTGGGTGTCTGATTGGGAGGGGAGATGAGAAGGAATTCAGTTTTTTTGGTGTTAAGCATGAGGTGGTTGCCAGTATGCCAACTTTGAGTATTCTGTAGAAACCTTGAGGTAGATGAAGTCTTCTGGTTGGGAGATTTTCATATACAGTTGAGTGTCGTCCGCATACAGGTAATACAGAATATTCGCAGAGTTCAGTGCGTTTGCCAGGGGTTCCATGAGTAGATTTAAAAGAATGGGTGAGAGTGCTGAGCCCTCTGGAACCCCTATGGTGACCATGGAGGGTTGAGAGAGTGAATGCTTCGTCTTAATTCTTTGTGTTCTGTTATTTAGGAAGGAGGTGAACCATTGTAGCACTGAGCCAGTTAGGCCCATCCTTCGTTCCAGTAGGGACAGTAGGTTGTCATGCTTAACCGTATCGAAAGCGGAGGATAAGTCAAGAAGTATCAATAGGTATGATTCGTTGTGGTCTAGCATTTTTAGTATGTCATCCATTATATGGGTGAGTGCAGATTCAGTGCTGTGACCTTGACGGAAGCCGGATTGGTGTTTGTCTAGGAGGTTGTAATTCTCGATGTGGTTGCATAGTTGTATTTGTACACATTTTTCCAGCAATTTTGCCAAAGTGGGGATGTTGGATATAGGGCGGTAGTTGTTGAGATCTGAAGGGAGGGAGTCGGATTTCTTTAGTATAGGTGTGACCTGCCCTATTTTAAGATTTTAAGACAGTCCGGTATGGACCCTTGTCTCAGAGAGGCGTTTACAATCTTTGACCATAGGGGTAGAATAGAGGTTTTTATCATTTTGAATAAAGAAGGAGGTAAGGGGTCTGAGAAGTGATTGGAGGGGTTAATCGTTAGAAGAGAGTTATAGATTTCTTGTTCAGGGATGGGCGAGAAGGTGTGCCAAGAGGCATTGTTTTTTGGGATTTCCATCGGAGTAGTAAAATGGACCTTGATCTGAGAGTGAAATTTAGTATCAAGGGCAATAGTTTGTGGGAGGGCCTTCTTAGATTGGATGTCGAGTTCAATGGATTTTGTTTTTTCTAGGAAGAAATTGGCAAGCTCATCGCAGTTAGGTGTAGCCGAATCGCTTGGTTCCATGGAGTTAGGCGTGTTGCGCGCTTGTTGTTTGACGATTTTGAATAGTTTTTGGGGGCGGTTGATGGCTTGGTTCAGCTGGGTTTTGAAAAAGTCTGCCTTAGCCTTTAGAATCTTCCTGTTGTATGAATTCCTCAGCACTCTAAGTTGATATAGGTGATCAGTGGAGGGTGCTGATTTCCATAGTCGCTCCGCTGATCTTAGCTTGCGCCGATCCGAGTTCAGGTTCTCATTGAACCATGGTTTGGAGATTTTGGAGGAAACGTTTTTTTCTTGGAGGGGCGCTGCAGAGTCAAGAATTTCAAGCATAGTGGAATTGTAAAAGACTGTGAGGTCATGGACGTCAGCCATGTCAGTCGTGGGGATCAGGGCGGAGTTGCATCGGTTTACCAGGTCGATGGGGTTGATATTTTGTATATTCCTTTTCCATTGTTTTGTTTTTGTGGGTTGGCCCCTTTTTGGAGTTACCTCGATATTGATGGAGAAGAAAATGCTATAATGGTCCGTTCAGTCACATGGGGTGATGGATTCTAATGATACAGTGTTTGTTTTAGCTATGATGAGGTCTAGTGTCTCTCCCTTGTTGTGGGTTGGACTGTCACAGAATTGGGACAAATCCTGATTTGACAGAAAAGATTTAAGACAGCTTACACCATGATCGCTTGAGTTGTTCAAATGGAGATTGAAGTCGCCCAGAAAAATCTGTGGCACTTGTGAGTTGTCATTGGATGTAATGACTTCCATTAGCTCATCGATGAACGTCAAATTATCACCCAGGGGGTGGTAAATTATGTGAAGTTTGCAGGCGAGGCGCTTGTCATCAGAGATATTGATACAGAGATATTCGCAGGAGGATAAAGAGATGGAGTCTGCTTGATTGACTGCGATTGTGTTTCGATAAATGCAGGCTAGCCCGCCACCGGGATTCACGTTTCTGTCTTGGCAGATTAGGTCGTGACTAGGAGGTACCAGTAGGTCTAGGATGGGAGAGGAGGAACTATTTAGCCACGTTTCGGTAAGGACGATAATGTCAAGATCATTCGCGAGGATGAGGTCGTAAATGTCAGGGGCATGTTTGCTAGCAGATCTGCAATTGATGAGTGCACACTTCATCTTGCTAGTCGAATGGGGGAGAGTAGTCTGCACTATGTTGATATTTGTGAGGTTTTCTCTATTCATGGATCTGTAGTTATGAGTGGGTTCTCTGAAGGGGTTGGCTTGAATGGATTGGATAGTGCCACAACAAGACTCACTGTTGTCTGTCGGGCTGGCATAGGATATGCGGAGGTCATCTATGTCATTGTCAGATAGTTCAGCAGTTGCCCTCCTAGGACGAGATGGGTCATTGGGGGAAGGTATCGTACTCTGCCTAGTGTCCTCGAGGTGTGAGTTCTTGGTGATATATCTGCTAGTTTGGTGACTGATTCGGTTCACGGTGGCACTAGTGGCTCTGTGTGTGTTTAGGAGTTCTTTGGTGATGGTTGATAGATTTTGCATCTCGGCCTTGAGATGGGATAGGCCGCTGGCTAACTCATTGAATCGTGCGATCCAATCAGAATTGGAATAATTAGTTGTGTGTGTAGGTGTGTGTTCTATTATAGGGGGAGGTCGGCAAGTAAGGTCTGGTTGCATGGGGATCTCGTTATCTGGTTGCCTGGGGATAACATTATTAGGGATCGATGGGCTTAGTTGATCATGGGGATTTGTTGGAAGGTCCGAATCAGTGTGGGGGAAGGCCTTGAGATGTGACCGCATGATAGGGGCTGATGCATGTGATCGGGGTATGGTCATTGAGTGGTGAGTTTGGGTGAGCGGAGTGAGTATCAGGGGTGTTAGGAGCCGATCAGTTATCGGGGTAGGCGGTAGGTCATGGGGAGCTTTGCATGCCAGCTCAGGTGTAGATGGGGAGAGAGGGATGTTGTGGGTGGAGTCCGGGTTGGTGGATTCTCCCTTGGACATCAGGGATATCAGTGGTGTGTCTGAAGTGTGGTGGCCGGTAGCTAAGAGTAACCCTGTCCCTCCTGGGCCAGGGGATCCAGGTGTGGTTGAGACCGATGTGACGGAGGGGTAGTGTTCATTGGGGGTGTGGAGAGATTTCGGTTCAATTGAATTTGTTATGGGATTTTGTAGTAGAGTTGGGGTGTCATCTGGATAATCGGGAAGAGTAGTGGCGGGGGTGTGATTTTCTTGCTGTTCACTGCTTTCTTGAGAGTAGGGAAGATCTTGTCTATGGTAGCGAGATTGGAATTAGAGGCTTGTATAAGGATATTACCGTTGTTGTATATGGAGATGGTAGCATTCGCAGAGCAGAAGTCTGAGGTGGCTACCGACAATTTGAGGGCATGCAGGGTTTTTTTGACATTGGAGATTCGGAGCATGGAGTAGAAGGTATTTCTCCACTGAGCATGTTTTTTTGTGTGGAAGATGAGGTCATTCGATAGTAAGCCTTTGCTGATGCAGAAGTAGGGATCTGAAATGAGAGTCTCAGGGTGAGATTTCATTAGCCTGTGCTTGAACTTCTTTGCTGCATTTTTGGAGAGATTGGGAGGATATGTAATGGTAAAGGCTTGGAGGCCTGAGGGTTCTAGGTTTTTATCCACTTTTTTTAAATTTATTTTTTATTACTTCCTCTCTCCTTCTTCACTTCTTTATTTCCTTATCTTCCTTATATCTCTGCTTCCTTCCTTCACCAGTTAGCTGGTAGCATTATTTACTTTCTGCTATGTTTAGAATTGTCCTACCCTGATTCTTTGATATCCTCACTTGTCTGGAGAGGGCATTGTTGAGGTTTGAAGCCTTTCCAAGATAGCCTCCGCTTTTTCGCTTGCCTAGTGGGTCCTATTTTGCTGGGCATAAGTGTGGGAGGAGGGCCCCATCTACCGATGGAGAGCTGATTTTAATATGAAGTCCTCTGTCTCTTTCTCATGGGAGGCTGATTTGAATGAGAGCTGTATGATGGATTGTAGGGGGCACCGGCACTCTGCAGCCTAGATTAGTAAGAACCTGGTAGAGTAGAGAAAAGTCCCCCAGCTTGATGTAAAGGAGAAATGGTTGCCCCACAATCAAACTTACAGCCTTCCAAGGCTGCGATATCGCTTGTTGAAAAGAGGTAAGGTCTGACTCACGGGCGCCATTTTAGGTACAAGCATTGATATTATGATGAAAACCGAGGTGAAGACGGTCTGACAATGAGGTGCTCCTAGATGACAATAGGTTTTGCATCGGCAATAGTCAGAAGCAGTCAGGAAGCTGAATTAGAAACGAAACATAATATTCAAAACAATAAGGATGCCAGGATCTGAAACACGGGCGCCATCTTAGGGTCAGGCTCTGCAGTCATGAGCGTCGTGTAGAAGTGATCGGTATTGCAATAGATCGCTTCTAAAGAATAATTAGGCATCGCGTCAGGAATATTTGTTCGGATTGGAGGATTCCAGCGCGCAGCCCGGCAGGGGAAGGTGAAAGGCGCTCCTAGTGCTTCTTAAGTGGGTGCCATCTTAGGGTCAGGCAGCTTAGAACTAGTGCAAGCCTGGGTGTTAATAGCATAAAGCAAGGCTGCAGCGGCAATGAAGTACCTTAGTATTGAAAAGTGATGTCAACTGGTATTTTCAGTATCAGGCACTCGGAATGGCACTCCATATCATTCCTGCTTCCTCCGTTGTTAAAGTTGCTCTTCATCCGCACGGTGGGAACACGGGCGGCAATTTTGCTTCACTGGCGACTCGGTTAAGCGATGGAGGCACTCACAAGCCCAGCACTTCGTCGGGGACGCGAGCCCGATGCTGCAGTCAGCAGTCGGTCCCTTAGTATTGAAAGCTGATGTCAGTTGGTATTTTCAGTATCAGTCTGCAGTTGGTCTCAGCCGCAGCATCAGCCCAGATCCGGGAGGCTCCGCTCACGAGTCAGAGGCAGTACCCGGGGAGCATCGTCAATGCAGAAAGGCCATTCAGGTAAGCTTTTGCAAGGTCAAAACGGATCGTTGTGTTGCAGATAATCCACCCAGTGCTGGGATGTCAAGTAGAAGGGTGGATGGTAAATGTAAAAAAAAAATGTAAGTCTGTTTTTATATAGCGCAGCTACTCACCCTTACGGGTCTCAAGGCGCTGGGGGCCATAGTGGAAATTAAGTGAGCTATTGCCCAGAGTCACATGGTGCTGAGCTGAGCTGCCGCCAGAGATCGAACCGTTAACCCTGTGCTCCGAAGTCAGCTGCCCTGGCCGCTGCACCACACCTCTCCACTAGGGGATGGGGGGGATATACAGGGATATTCACCAAACAGTGATCCCCAGCCCCGAAGCTTCTCAGATGAGCTCCACCACGGCGGCCATTTCGTAAAGGGTTTCATGTTGCTGATTGTTTGACACTCCTACATGCTTCTCTTTGGGCTGAGAGCTGTTTATATTTAATATCATCAGAAAATTTGGTTACACAGATGTTATTTTTGTCATAATCGGGGAATTGCTTATAGGGTTATGATCTTCCAATTTGACTCTATCTGGGCTATCTCTCTGATGGTCAGTTTCAATTGTTGCTTGGGAAGGTTTAGTAACTCTGGGTGAAGATGTCCCTTCAGTACTATTAGGGGAGCAAAGTGTCCCTTCCTCATCCTAGTTCCCAAGGTGGAGCATATCATTATAAGGATGGTGATTTCCTTTGAGCTCATGAATTAGAATATCCAAGGTCTCTGGGAGAGTCTCTATCAAATTGTTCAATTCCGCTAGTTTATGATCAATTCCCAAGACAAACACAACTAATGTATTTAATGAGTCCACTTGCAAATCCATTTTATTGGACTGATAGCTTAAAGACCCCACAATAAGCTGTGGTGTTTTCAGTAAAGACTGCCAGAATTCATTTGTGATAGCAATCTGACTGTTTCTATAATCTGCTTAGGGCTTTTGCAACAATTGGGCTGGGCTGAGCAATCATGTTGGAGCTTTGCACAGGGATTTTCAGATGGTATTTGATTCAAGCTAGACTGCCCAGGTAACAGATCCATAGATATAAGATCTTGTGTCACATCTGAGTTAGTGAAATTGCTAAGAGAGTGGACTGCTTCATTATTGAGCAAAGGAACCACTTAATTAGATTCATGTATTAGCATAAGCTCAGAAACAGCAAAGGCTCATATTTTTCCTGTGATATATCTATAACCTTGTATACTTTATAGTGCCATGTCACAGTGAGCACTTGCTCTAGTCCATTTTGTGTACAGAGCCCAAGTTCCAAGACTCTCTCTGTTTTTGATTTTATTGCCTTATTACCTGTTGACTTCATTGTCAGCAGCATTCCTGGTGAATAAGTACTCTACTTGATCTATTCAATCAGAGTCGAAATAAGGACTTTCTTGAGGGCTTGGGGATGCCCAAGTGTTCGCCAGTTGCTGAGTAAGTTCAAAGCGCTGGTGCTTTACCCGAGGTGCAGGGACCACAATGACCTCGATTGGTGGAGGAGCTAATATGTTATATTTGCTGGGGCAAGGGGAGAACAGGAGCATGGGAGAAACAGGGGGATGTGTTCAGTTAGTTCACAATCATCTGCTGCCCCCAAAGTCAGCTCTGAGTGGGCTCCATGCCCAGTTTTTTAGCACTCAGGCGTCTTGCATCACTTGTGGCATGATCGGTGTTGGTAAGCCCTCAAATCCTTCTGTTGAAGAAAAAATAGTATCACCAGTATCTTTTAGAAAATGTTATTTTATAGGTACCTTTTTACACTTTTCAAACATCGGAGTCAATGGGGAAATCAGACTCTGTCCACAGTGTGCTGCTTTGGATTTTACACCTTTTAATGGAAGTAATGATTGCAGTTTCTTCTTCCTTCTGGCCACTGATGGGGGAGGGACTCTGACCCGTCCAGATCTCATGTCCCTGAAAATACATCCTGGGATTTATCCCAAGTATCCTGAGTATCTGTAGATTTGTTTCATCTGGAGTCCTCACCACGGTCGTGTGAGCCCTCTCATGGCCAAGTTCAGTCACCAGAGTTAGCAGAAGGCCATAAAACCGATATTAAGACAATTAAAGGAATTTAGCAATTAAAACAGTCAGGTTAGGGGGCGTGACTTTATCGCCAACTCAAGATGGCGACTTCCCCGTGAGCTCCAACGTGGACGTAGAGCTTAATCAAATTTGTGACCTCTTCTGTACCGCTTCCACTGACATGAATGCGGTCTGCTACTTGTAAACAACGGCATGAGGGTGCATTTTGAGACCCGCGTGCCTCGGCAGTGATTTTCTCCTCATAGACGCGAGCGGCCGCCATTTTAAACTGCGTCGCTCGCGTCACAGCTTTTCTTTTTTTGTTGATATTATCTAGTGCTCCTTCCTTATGAGTACTCCCTAACTTATCTGGGACCTCCTTAATGTACAATTTCCGGTCCAGGTTGTTGCAATTGGTGATTGTTTGTTCTGTTGGTCCGCTATTGGTCTGCTGTTACCTGTGAAGGTATATCTCCTCAGATATGTCAGTTTAATGACATTTTTTACCCATAACCTGGGTCTGCCTTTTTGACAACCTTATTGTGGATACCTACAACAGCACTTCTACAAAATTTGGGAGAACAGGTTTTTGCAACCTCCTATTCGCTTCACTGGGCCAGTTTTGTTCCTTTCCTATCCTTACCAAAACATTCCTTTCATTTTAACAAGATGGCCAGTGACTTGCATGTATCTTCAAAGCCGCCCTCTTCAGGCACTAAACCAAAGAGAGCGAAAAATGACCCTCCTTCTCCTATTTTATCATCCCACAATCCTGTATTGGACTCTATCCTAGATGAGGTACGTGGTCTGCAACCATTTATGGTTACCACTACCAAAAAATGGCAACAAATTGAGGATCGATGGATTGTTATGGAGGGGAAGATGACAGAGTTGGAACAACGCGTGGGAGACCTTCAAGATTTATCTACCAAAATTCCTATGTTGGAACAAGAAATTCAGAAACTTAAGCTCCACACCGAAGGCCTTGAAAATCGAAATAGACGGAATAATCTTTGCCTTTATGGTCTTCCGGAGAACATTGAGGGTCCTGATCTTTTGATCTTCCTGAAGAAATTTCTTTCAGACCTCCTGGATCTTCCTCCTACACCACCGCTTAACATTCAGCGGGCACATCATTTGGGATGTCTTCAACCCAATTCATCCAAGCCACGTGGCATTATAATGCTCTTTCTGGAATTTACTGATTTGATGCGTGTCCTGAAGGCTGCTAGGTTAAAACGCCATCTTATTTGGTCTGGCCATAATCTGTTTATATCACAAGATGAATCCAATGCAACCAATGCCCATCGTAAAGAATTCTTAGCTCTTCGTCCTCAGATGAGACATTTGAACATTCAATATGGCATTCTTCATCCTTGCCTTTGTAAGATCACCTATGAAGGCACCTTGCGGTCTTTTGTTGACCCTGTGAAAGTGAAAACTTTTCTGCAAAGCATAGCAAACCACAATATGGAGACTAATCCTTGATATTTTCAAATATGTTCCATTTTTTTTCACTGAAATTCTTCTTTTTTTATCTTCTCTTTCTTTTTTTCTCGTTTGACTTTTACTTTTAATATGCACTTCTCTATTACTAATCTCTCTTTTTGGTTTATCTTCTTATATCTTACTATAGTATTACTAATATTCTTAATTTTCTAACATAGTTATCTCTTACTTTACCTTTTTTCTCTCCATATTTCACTTTAAATCTATGGCTACTTACTATATAACTTTTATAGTCTTTTTTTCTGTTGCCGTTCTTGTTTTCGACGTAAGCATGTCCTCGGCTTACCCTTTAACTTTTTCAATTCAGAGCTGGATTTTTATCCTTGATCTGTCTTTCTTTTCTCTCTTTTATACTTCAATCTCCTCATCCCTCCTTCCCCTTTATTTGACTATTTTCTTCCTATTTCCCCATATTACTATTCTTGCCTATACATGAGTGTTTTTCCTTTTCTTGGTTCTCTTTCTATCATAATTACCTTTCTCTTACATTATTTGATGGTCGATAAATGGTGTCTCTTTGTCTTTTTTAGTGGTTGTGCAGCTCGTTGTTCCTGTTTTCGTATGTTTGCCCTCACCCACAACATGTTTCATGTTGTCTCGTGGAATGTTCGTGGTCTAGGTCATCCCATCAATCGTCAAAAGGTATTTTCTCATTTATCCAAGCTTAACACACATGTTGCCTTTTTACAGGAAATGTACTGTAATGATGTTGAATCACTTAAACATAAACGTCAATGGGTTAATCAGGTTATTTTCTCCCCTGCTGTTAATCGTCATGGTGGTGTTGCTATTCTATTCCACAAGTCATTGAATGTACAAATCTTATCAACTGAATGTGATTCGAATGGGCGATGAGTTTTGGTTTATGCTACTATATCTCAAAAATAACTCACTCTCTTCAATATTTATGGCCCTGTTAAATCTGATCCTGAATTTTGGCAAAACATTAAATTGAAACTCTCTTCTATCCCTAATCCCAATATAATTGTTGGTGGTGATTTTAATGATTGGTTAGACCCATTATCTGACAGAAAATCTAAGTGTAAGTTTAAACCTGATAAGTCTCACAAAGCTTTTCAATCCGCCATCTCCTCTCGCCCATTCTTAAATGTATGGAAAACATGTAATCCGGATATATATGAATTCACATTTTTTTCTAATGTACATCATACTATGTCTCGTATTGATTATATTTTGGTTTCCAAATCATTACTCCCCTCTATTCAATCATCTGAAATTGGTTCTATTTTTATTTCTGATCATGCTCCTGTGTTATCTTCTTTTGATATGTCTCTCAATACCTGCAAGCAAGACCTTTGGCATTTTAATAATTCCCTATTATCAGACCAAACTTTTATTTTGGAAGCAACCTCTTTTATTAATGAATTTTTTCAACTTAACTACTCTATAGATACCTCTGTTCACAATAATTGGGATGCTTTTAAGGCCTTCTTTAGGGCCTATACTATTGCCTACTCTGCCAGAAAGAAAAAGGTATTAAACACCGAGTATCTCTCAGCTCTTCAAAAAAGAAAGATTTTAGAAGATACTTACTTCTCCTCTAAATCCTCCTCAAGCTTACAGGAACTGATTAAAGCCAAGTCTGCCCTGAATAAAATTGCTACAGTCGACACTTGTAATATCCTTCTTAAAATGAAATCCAAATACCATGGCGGCCAAAATAGGGAGGGTAAATTGTTGGCCAATTATTTAAAAATCAAATCAGAACGGAAAACTATTGGTTCTATTCGTTCTGAACAGAATAACAAAATGTTATCCTCCGACTCTGAAATTGTAAATACCTTCCAATCCTATTATGAACTAATAAATACAGAAGATACAACTCCTTTCGACGATGATATTAAAACTTTTTTCGGGAATCCCTAAATCTCCTTCCATTCCTGATACTCACCTATTCCTTGAAAAATACATTTCTCTTCAAGAAGTTATTGATGCTCTTAATTCTTTTAAAAGGCTAAAGCCCCTGGCCCAGATGGTTTTTCCTTTGAACTCCCTTCGTCCTTCTTCTCTATTTTTGCTCCTAAATTATTAGAGCTTTTTAACTCATTTTTATATAGCTCTAAAACTAGTGGTTCCTCTTTGAAAGCCCTCACTGTCATTATTCCCACACCAGACAAATACCCTACCCTTTGTAAAAACTACCGACCCATCTTGCTAATCAACTTCGATTGTAAAATGTTTGCAAAAATCTTAGCATCTCATCTGGAGAATATCATTCCACTCCTTATTAATCCTGACCAAGCTGGTTTTATTAACGGCAGACTTGCATCCAACAACGGCAGAATGTTTTCCAACATCCTTGTCCTTGGGAAAAAATACTCCTTTCCCCTATCAGCCTTGTCGCTTGATGCTGAAAAAGCTTTTGACTGTATAAATTGGCAATTTATGTTTTCTACTCTTCGCTGGTTTGGTTTTGGTCATAAGTTTATCTCTTATATCAAATTGCTATATTTTGAACCACGTGCTTGTGTGTTTGTTAATGGTCATTTTTCTCCTTATTTTAAACTATACAGGGGCACTGTTACAGGGCTGTCCCCTTTCTCCATTACTTTTTCTCCTCTGTTTAGAACCTTTTCTTGAACGTATCAGGCATAACCCCGATATAGTTGGTTTTAAACTCAATTCTCATGAAATTAAACTCTCTGCATATGCAGATGATATCCTAATTTATATGTCCAACCCTTCCAATTCCCTAGATCCTTTTATACAAGAGATTGCTTTGTATTCCAATGTTTCTGGGTACAAGTTAAATTTCTCTAATACTGAGATTTTACCGCTAAATTCCTCTTGTTATCGTTACATGTTTGATAAGACTAATTTTACTTGGTGTCCCCAAAACATTAAATACCTGGGAGTATGGTTCTCCTCCAACATACCTGATACACTAGTTCATAATTTCACTACTATAAAACTTAAACTTCATAAGCTATTATCTTCCTGGTCTCTGTTATTTTTATCCTGGTGGGGTAGGTTGGACACCATTAAAATGATGATTGTCCCTCACGTTCTTTTTATGCTTTCGATGTTACCCTTTAAAATCCCAAACTATTACTTTTTCCAGATTACTTCTTTTGTACTAAATTCCTTTGGAACAATAAACGTGTCCATATTGCTTTATCTAAATTAATTCGACCAAAGATAGAAGGCGATGTTCGTTTTCCTGACTTTAAGTTATATCACACTGCCTTCTTAATTCGACAATTCTATGCTCTGTTTAAGGAATATCATGATTCTCCTATACCAACATGGGTTGTTTTTTAACGTTCTTTATTGCATGACTTTTCTTTTCAGAATGTTGTCTTTATGTCTAATTGTACTTTCATTTCTAAATACCCAATTTTAAAGTACTCCCATCATTTATTACACATTCTATTTACCCAGGGATTTGATTTCTGTCAATCATTTCTTGCCTCCTCTATCTGGTATAACAAATTTATCAAATTTCGCCATAAATCTTTTTACTTTAAATATTGGAAAGAAAAGGGTATTTTTTATGTGTATCATTTGATATCTAATAACTCTATCATTCCCTTTCCTCAATTGCAAGAAATATTTGACCTCCCTGATTCTTGCATTCAACAATATATATAACCTATAATTTCCTGGATTTCAAGCCTTTTTACTAAACAATAACTTTACATCCGATGTTACTTCAGTTACCCCTATGACACCTTTATTCAATATTACTACAGATTCCACCCTGAGAGCTTCCTACATATATAAAACTATGTCTTCCCCTATTCCTAAAAGGAACAAATCCTCTATTGAACTTTTGTGGGAAAATGATTTATCTCAATCACTATCTGTTCATCAATGGGATCGAATGTGGCGAAAACATTTTAGTACCTCTAAAGCTGCCAATATTACACAATCTTTATTTTTTATACACAATAGAGTGGTTATTACTCCCTCATTTCTTCATAAAATTGACCCCTCTATTTCTCCCTTATGTTGGTCATGTCTCTCCTCTGATGGTACTTTGACGCCCCTACTTTATTATTGTCATAAAGAATGAATTTTGGAAAGCTATATGGTCTAAATGTTTATTGATTTTCTCATGTAATATTCCATCCTCTATTCAAAATATGTTTTGGGGTACTATATGTGCTGATTTTGATCATCTTTCTTCAAAAGCTATTTTATTCGACCTTTTTATTCTTTTTATTGCGCTTGCATTTAAAGTTATACTAACTTGTTGGAAAGATAATTCTAAACTATCTTTCTTGGTTTGGTGGAGCTTAATTTGTGATGAACATAGAATATCTTCTGTCTCATCTTTTTCGTTATCTCAAAAGATAAAATCTGATTTACTATGGTTAACTTTTACTACTTTTCTATCCTTACACTCATCATTCTCCTAATACTCTTGATTATGTTCATGTATCCTCTCTTCTGTCTCCTCTCCTTTCTTTCCCTCTCTCTTCTTTTCCCCTTTTATATAAAATTCACGTAATATATTTAATTATTATTGATGTATTCCATTTTTTGTTTTCTCTTCTTAGAACTAGAATTGTATTGCACTTTTCCTCTGTTATTAAGAGATTTCTTGTTTAAATCAATTTATTAACTCTGTAATATGTTTAACTTGTTACATCTCTTTTAACCATTGTATTGTTAATCATCTCTTCATTCTCAAAAAAAGTATTTAAAAAACAAAAAAAAGACAGTCAGGTTAAGAAGCACAACCAAACATGCTTGAAAGCACGGGCACTAAGAATCACATTTTGTATTACAATTTTGAGTTGGTCACTGATTAGATCGCTTCCTAAAGTAAACAACTATTAAGTGGACAATGGTAAAAAGATAATAAAAATACAGAGAGCTGAGTGAATAGCGAGAGTAGAGATGGCTAGAATGCTACCTGCTCAAGAGTCAATTGTGACTTTTCTCTAAAACTGCCTTGTAGAGGCCCTGTAGCAGGCTTTGGAGGCTGAGTCCAGACTTTGCTGCTGAAACCTGTTTGAGCGCTGGTCTGTTTTCCAAATTTCCCTGTGTTTTTCTAACACCTCATGTGTGCCTTAATTTGTCCAGTTCTGCCCAGTGCCTCCCAATAGACCAGAACTCCAGGTGACCAAGACTGGTGATACAGACTTCAAGGCTTTGAGGTGGGCATGTAGGATGTAAATCGTTGGCACACAAAGTCAGAAGCAGAGGTAGTGTTTCCAGTTCCAAGCCACAGTTCGCCTCGGGTTCCTAGCTCTGTCATGGGCACAGATCCGAATCAAGCATGGGCCGCCATGTCAGGTGCCTGCTCTCTTCTCTGAGCCCACAGCTGCAGGGCACAAGTCACACCAATGCTGACTTCCTTCCCGAAGGCTCCAGCCAAACCACCAGTGGCTCCCAAGTGTCGGAATGGCAAGAACCCCGGAGGAGATAACAACTACCAAAGCCAGTCCCGATCCGGGGCACGAGCACACCGGATGCTACCACGGCACCTGCTTGCTGCTGCTGCTACTCAGCAATCTATTCGCTAGACCTTGCTCACTCGTCTTCCTCAGCACTAAATAAGGGAAGTAGGCCATATTGTATAACAAGGATTACATATTTTACCTATAACTATATTATATTGTGCCAAAAATCCTTTAAAAAGTTTTTGAGAACGATAAGTAACCTCTTTCTCCCTGCCTAAGGAGAAGCCCTAATATTCAAGCAGGTGTAAGACTGGCAACTGTGAAGTCATATAAAACAAATTAAGCCATAAGGAATGTGATGTAGAGCAAAATCCATTTTTCATTGTAGGTGTGCATTATAATCACAAGTGTAGATTGCATCCATATATAAAATTTTGTTGGGTTAACCCAAGTGTTAGGATCTTGTAACGTGATAACATAAATGTAATGTGTTTAGGCCAGAATCTAGAATATGTGAAGAAGTAACGTGGAAAATGAATTGTAACTAGCAGAAAATATTAACTGAAACGCTCGTCTTGCGAAACATTTCACTATTGAATGTGCTTATTAATCATGTAATTTTATATGTAGGTGAAAATATTAACTGTACATGACTCAATTTCTATATAACTTCGTAAAGTTCATGTTCCATTTCTCATATGTTAGCTGAATTTGTAGGCCTGAAATGCATTTTCCCTGGAAGCTCTTGCATTAGAATTAATAATTGAATTTCATGTGCACGTTGGGTTTTATTCTTTCTCACGCCTATGTTGCAGGTGGAAAAATCATCCTTGTTAGCTAGAATAATGTCTTTGTTTTAAGAGTTAGGCAAGGAAAGAAGGGGATACATTGAACATTGATACTGATATGGAGAACTGTTGTACTTTCTCACCGGAGAGAGCCTGGAAATCAAGGTCATCTTGCCACCGCTCGGGAGCATCACTGTCCAGTGGGGAATTTCCTATGAGGATGTGGCCTGACCAGATGGCATGACCCGAAGAGGATCTTGGGAAGTCACCTGTAATTTTGATGTATGGTATCTAGGGAAAGAATCCCCAACACGTCTTCTCCGCCTTGAGAGAGAGAGCATCTTAGAACGAGCTCTGTCTTAGTAGCTTCATGCTGCTTGACCCAACTTATGTGGGGTGACTTCTGAGGAGGACTCCACACGCTGACACCTTAACCGATCATGCGCCGCAATTACCTTAACTAGGGATGTCAAGCGAGCGTTAGTATGGGAATAGATTGTATTTCTTGTCCATGAAATCTTCAATGCAGGGGAAAGTGGACTCCTGTGCTCTGCTCTTTTGTATCCTGATTCTTGAACTAAATATCTTGTGCATATTGCACTGCCTTAATTTCATTTGTAGATTTGGCTTTGTATTAGACCCAATGTATTCCTACACCCTCATTTGAGGTGCCTGTATGTTCAGTTATTTTTGGCTTTGTAATAAATCAACTAACTCTATTTTGTACACTGTGATTCTTAAGAGTCCTAGCAAATCGAAATTGGAATGATTGACCCACTAACGATTTTTCTCCACCCCACGCTTTCATGCTGAGAAAAAGTACCATCTAGAACGTGGAGATCCGGCTCCTTCAAATGCAAAGATTGCTACTTATTTGTTGGATATATGCATCTAGCCAGATGCAGGCCAAATTAGAGACATTGGTTAATACAGACAATTTTTGTACTAGTATAGGGTTAAAGGTTGACTCATCTGGAAAAATATAATGCACTTTCCCAAGATCAGTTGTCATGTTTTGCCTTGTACCACTAGCAGAAAATTGGATGGCTGGAGATTTTCCATCTTTTCTGATATTCCATTTTGTGATAAGGAGGATACTTCAACAATAGGAAAAAGGCACTGCCTCCCTACGCAGTCACATATTCAGAGGCTTTCCATCTCCACAATTATAATCAAATATAAATACACATAAGTCTGTTCTGAAACTGAGAAACCCAGTTACACCTCAACTTGGAAACATCACCTACTGAAGGGAGTATATTTGTCTCAAATCTAAACCAACCCATTGAATCGGTTAATTATATAGGATGACATCTGCTAAGAAACATCTTCCATTAATGTTTTGCTTGGTGTTCTATGGCCTTCACCATGGCCTCATTGTTGGATAGAGTTTTTTAAACACCAACCCTATGCTGGCCTAATATGTCCCTAAACATCTTAACAAACCCAAAACAACATTTTTATTACTTTTTTACACTTTCACACAGTCAATCATTGTTTCCTGTTGACTCAGAATTTGTTTTGATAATTGTTACATTGATTGGGTTATAATGAAATGGATGAAGACATTGTTCATCAATTTACCTATATTTTCCTGACCTTCTAGTGGCATTGACCTAATAATGTTTTCTTTTAATTAATCAATCGGCATTTGTAGAGAACAGCACTGTCAGCCCTGGGGGTATCTGGGCGCTGGGGTACAAGGTCTCAGTCGAAAAGCCAGGTCTTGAGGAAAGGGTGGGAAGCGGGAAGGAACAAGCAGAAAAAGGCAAAACAGAGGACAGAAAAACGAGTAGAAAAGGCAAAACAGAGGGCAGAAATGCAAGCAGAAAAGTCAAAACAGAGCAGAGGAGAGCAAAACAGAGGGCAGAAAAACAAGCAGAAAAAGCCAAAAAGAGGGCAGAAAAAGCAAAACAAAGAAAAAGAGAGGGTAGAAAAATGAGCAGAAAAAAGGCAAAACAAAGGGCAGAAAAATTAGCAGAAAAGGCAAAACAGAGGGCAGAAAAATGAGAAGGAAATGGCAAAATAGAGGGCCAAAAAATAAGTAGAAAAGGCAAAACATAGCAAGAAACTAACAAAGGAGGAAGAAACAGAGGGCAGCAGGTAGACAGGTAGAAGAGGGTAGCGGACTGTGGGCAATCTGAACAGGAGAACTGTCGCAGGGGGATCTGGCATGAGGACCTGCTCAATGGGGTCGCGCTGCAGCCTCCATTATGTAGGTCATGTGGGAGGGCAGGGTACTGGGTGGTGGGAAGAGGGATACGGCGGAAGGAGGGAAACGGCGGGAAGAGGGAGGAAATGAGCAGAAAAGGCAAAACGGAGGGGAGAAAAATGAGCAGAAAAAGCAAAACAGAGGTCAGAAAAATTAACAGAAAAAGGCAAAACAGATCAGAAGAGGGAAAAACAGAGGACAGAAAAATGAGTAGAAAGGGCAAAACAGAGGGCAGAAAAACGACCAGGAAAGGCAAAACACAGGGCAGAAAAATTTGCAGAAAGGCAAAACAGAGCAAGAAATTAGCAGAGGAGGCACAAGCAGAGGACAGCAGGTAGACAGGCAGCGGAGGGAAGCAGACTCTAGGCAAGCAGGACAGCAGAACTGATGCAGGGGGAGCTGACACAAGGACCTTCTCAATGATTCCCACGGTGGCATATATTATTTTATTCACTTCATTCTGCTCTATAGCACACTTTTGCCTGTTGTGATGGTAGCAGGGTAGTGTGTGGCACAGGAAAATACACTGACACCTGGTAGATCATCAGGGGTATGTATTTAGCATCAGTCAGGGAGGTACATACTACACAATATAAACTGAAGCTCACAGACAGACCCCACCAAGAGCAGATGTTAACAGGAGCTCAGCTGAGGTCTAACTGACAAGTGAAGACTCTCCTAGAACCTCCATAACAACAACATCCCAGGACTTCTGGGCCGGCACTTGGAGCCCCAATGAGTTTCAGCCAGATGGCAACCTCATGGTCCAGTCCAAGTCCAGTTGTAACTGGTCAGCTGGGTACTTCCAGGAAAAGCCCTATTGTAGCTTTGTTTATTCGTGTGGCTTAAACAGGAGGTTATCCTTATGACCCTTGCAGTCCACCTCTTTGTCCTGATTATAAGAGGGAGCAGGTCCAGTCATTCAGGATTCTTCTCACTAGCAGGAGGTCTAGTCCTCTTCTAATCTTCTGCAAGTCTATGAAATGCTCTGAATGGGGTGACTGGAGGTGCCACAATTAGATGTGGTACTAGCTAGTGGGTGGGGATGACTCCTGCACACAACCTAACCAATGGGGTAAAGGTTCCTGGGGCTAACCATACCCACTTTGGGCATTTTCAAGGTGGAAAATGTCTTCAGCCACACTAAACCTGACATCTGAGGACTGTGTGTGTGTTTGTGTAGGGAGTGTAGGACAAAGGCAGAGCCATTCAGCAACCAGACAGTGTATCCACAAGAATTGTCTTGGCATCCTGTTTTCCCTCTTTCAAGTGTGCCTCAGCTGTTATATGTAAACCCAGCGGACCTGTCAAGCAGGATTTGACATTCAAGCAGGATTTGACACTGTAATGTCAAAAAGGATGCCCACAGCCCCAACCTTGCATATTCTGCTTGAAAGGACATAGTTCCCGCTGTGTTAGCCGAACTCTGTAATACATTTCTGACAAAACATGGCATAGAATATTTCCGAGAACTGCAGAGATGCAGTCACTCAAAAATTACTTCAACATGGCCTCACACTAGATGGTGGGGATGCTACCTTTGTGGTAGAGGCACACAAAACATTTAGGATGGATGTAATTTACTCATGGGTTAAATTCCCTGCTGTGGAAGATGCTACATGGCTATTTCACGAATATGAAGTAGGTGAAATACCAGATGACTACACTCCTTATGAGGAGGTAGAAATTCCTCTAACTTACCAAGAACAAACCAATTGGTTTAAAAAACCTCTTCCCCATAGTATACAAAACGTGAGACTTGGCCCACTCAGGGGGTGACATGGCCAGTCCTAGCCGGATACACACAGCATCCCAATGTTGATTGTCTGACCGCAGGCCAGATACAGGGATTATATAATAATCTAGTAGGGGCGGAGCTAGCCACGCTCGAAGATGGCCACTTTGTAAGTGAGCTCCTTCGGTTGCTCAAATTATCCTGAATATATCCTGCATCACGACGCTCCAGAAGTGGTAGATAAGCGAGAATGGGAAATTGAAGCTCTCCGCCACTGTATTAAACTAACTCCCATATCCTTAAATGACCTACAATTGAAGAAAAACGGCTTCGGAAAAAATCAGCCGAGACGCGGCCTGAACGTCATGTACAGACGTGATCCTGCCCGCGACAAGACGAACGGCACTGGGCGTGTGCAGACGAGAGCGCGTCTGGTGCGGTCCCTGGATTGCAGCCGCTATCCCACGGAAGTCAATCAGAGGCCGACAATCAAGTCGGGTTGACGTGGCGACTGGTGCGAACCGAGATCCCCGTAATCGCCTGGGTGTCTGGAGGTGAGAGCTACTAAAATGCGCACTCTGCGATTCAACGCTACCGACTAGAAGAGGAGACGGTATGACGCGTGTAGAGGTTGAGTTCCTGAGGTCGGGAGGCCCAACTCCCACTACACGAGATTCTCTACACGCTTGGGGGAGTCCACAGTCCACTAACACACAGCCTAACGGTCCTCCGACCAGCACAGGACAGTGAGGGGCGCCGGCGCTGAGTTCCCCTACGGCCGGACCGAGGCTGCACGAAGGGAGGCCGCGGCTGGGTCTTGCACCCTGCGCCCAAAAACTGTCCGGAGGCAGTACTAACTGGAA
Source organism: Calotriton arnoldi (assembly GCA_963921515.1). Classification (NCBI taxonomy): domain Eukaryota; kingdom Metazoa; phylum Chordata; class Amphibia; order Caudata; family Salamandridae; genus Calotriton; species Calotriton arnoldi. The sequence goes on from CAWUFW010019594.1 coordinate 107,419, forward strand.
TTGAATGCGAGAGAAAGCGCAAATTACCTCTCTACTCCCCATGTATTGACCACCGGGACGCTGCGGTCGCATTGCCTCACAGGCTGGTTGCCACCATAACCCCATATAGCGCACCGTGTGGAAGAGAGCACATGCCTAGCATGGCGCGGCGTGCGAAATCAGCCTGTATCTAAAGACACTGCTGCATAGAACGGATCAGCGAATCCCAAATCTGCGCACATGCTATAGACAGTAAATACTTACTAAGCCAGAACCTATTGCAGTATTCGCAGTTAGACACTCACATTGCAGTGGGAATAATACCACCCACCCCCGAAATGGAACTACTACTAACCACAAGCTCTTGCACTGAATAACCGACACAACAGTATATTGCGGCGCTCGGAGCACCTGCAGGATTACATGAGAGTCCTATTATTAATGACATGCCCGCCTAAATACGCTACCGACAACTCAATCTTCTAGAGAACTGCCTGCTCGGCTGCGTTTCTGTGCTAAATTGCGACAACGATACCAAAGAGGCTAGCCTGCTACACATCACCACAATATGGGGAAACCAGACAGAAATCAGCCTAAGCTGACATTTGACCAGCAAAAGAAACCTCCTGAGAATGGTCCGGAAGGACAACAGGATGCACAACAGACCACATCTACTACGGGTGGAGCTACTGCTGGGGACGTACAGGCTATGTTCTCCTCGATACAAAACACCCTTTCCAACAGAGACGGCAAAATAGATAATCTGACTTACCGTGTGGATCGCATGTCCGAACGCTTAGCACACTGAGCGCATTGACATGGCAGAGCGACGTATATCGGATGCCGAAGATGCTCAACGACAAATGGAAACCAAACAATGCAAGATAGACAAAAACTTGGAAGCACTGATGGCAAAGGCTGAAGATCTTGAAGCGAGGTCTCGCCGCAGCAATATTCGCCTTATGGGAATAGCGGAAACGACCAACACAGGACCCATGGAGCATTATGTCGAACAATTACTTATAACACTCTTGGGCAAAGACACTTTCTCTGATGTTTTCATTGTAGAGAGAGCTCATAGATCATTGGCCCCGGCGCCACCGCTTGGGGCCAGGCCACGCCCAATTATTGCCAAAATTCTAAATTATAGAGATCGAGATGCGGCGCTCCGCAAAGCACGGGAACTGGGTAACTTAAAGCACCAAGGCATGGACATATCCATCTACCCAGATTTCACACCACAAGTTCAGGAAGCAAGGAAAAAATGTATAGCTGTCAAAAAGAAACTGAGAGAACAAAACATTCCATATGCAATGATTTATCCAGCTAGGCTGAGAATATCTGACGGTGGGAAGACTGCAATTTATAATGACCCAAAAGATGTGCTCAAATACTTACAGCAGAAAGGATCTCAAACTGTGCGCCGGAAATCGCCCAGAGGCGTGCTGGAAGAGCAACCTGAGACCTCAGATATTGAATAAATGGGATAATTCCACTGTACGGCTGCCTAGACAGGACTATATATGGCGAACTGTATGATTATAATTACAGAGCATTACCGATAAGTGTTACAGGGGACATCATGGTTCCGAATTTCTAATACAGCCAATGTTATGATTCACTAAATTGCATGCCTATACTAATGGGTATGACCATTCTGTTAAATCTGAGTTAATAATAAGCTGACCACTTCCTTAATGGCAGCTACTGGTGTCAGGAATGTCGCTATATGATGGTGTAGTGACCCCCTAGGTGACATTCGTCCTTAGGGTATCCAGCTGGCAGCTTCCGCCCACCTGTGTGCACCACAGCAAAAGTTATTCTTTTTCTTCTAAAGGGGAATGTCTTCGTCATAATTGGGATGGCGAAGTGGGAGGGTTGGGAGGGGGGATGGGAACGAGGATTCAAGATACTGTTCAATTGTTTTATCAAGTCACCAGATCAATGCTGTTTTCTACTATCATTTTACGAAAAAGCGCTATGCATTCATTCAACATCCAGATAGGAATGTTTGCATGTCGAAAAAGTAACACAAGTATATCCATCCTTCCTTATGACTGGAGACATGTCAATGCACACTAGCACTACCCCTAAAACCCTAAAGCTAGCGACCTGGAATGTAAGAGGTCTAAATAACCCTAGAAAAATTTGACAGATTTTTGCCTACCTAGACAGACATGGCATTGACGTAGCCATGCTTCAAGAGACACACTTACTCAAATGCAAAGCGGATAGATTCGGGAAAAGATGGGCGGAATTGGTGGCCTCCTCCTCTTATTCTGCATATGCGCGTGGGGTAATAATGCTGGTGCGAAAAGGTACTCAATTTATAACAGAACAAATACTAACTGATCGCAAGGACGATATGTCATAATCACAGGTATACTGCGAGGTACGAGAGTAGGCCTCATTAATACATATGGTCCAAATGTGGATGATCCCGATTTCTTTATGAAAGAGTGTACCACAATACGGGAGCTTCCAGGTATGGAACTCATTATGGGGGGGAGACATGAATGTCGCACTGGACAGTACATGTGACAGATCACAAGCTACGGCTGAACATCACCAACGAGTGGCTGCAGCCCTCATACACGGTATGAATTAATTTCGACTGCATGATATATGGCGCATACGTAATCCACATACACATGATAGCACCCACTCCTCAACTGCACATAATAGTTGGTCCAGAATTGATTATTGGCTTATAACGGAACAAGGATGCACATGGACCCAGGATGTCAGTCACCTTCCAAAAACGCTGTCGGATCATAAGCCTGTTCTACTGATTATACAAATCCCAACATACACCCCACCACCATTTGTTTGGCGATTTAATGCAACAGCCTTACTGGACCCACTTTATGCTGAAACGATTCGCAATGCAATAGAAGACGACTTTGCCACCAATAACAGTCGGTAGAGAGCGCGAGCACACTGTGGGAAGCCTTTAAGGCGACATTGCGAGGCGTCTGCATAAGTACAATGGCGGGAATCCTTAAAGATATTCGTACCCAATTGGCACAATGTGAAAAGCGAATCAAAAGATTAGAAGCAGAATATGACGATACACACAGGGCAGACATTTTAAGTGCTATCAGAGAAGAACTAAACGCCTACAATACTCTAGCAGATGATGAAGTGAAATACATAGCGAGACGACATACAGCACGCAGGATGGGCGAGGGAGGTAGGCCGGGCCGTATACTTGCCCAAACAATACGCATAGAACACAAACAGCATACCATACTACGAATGTTAGATGACAATAATACAGAACATTATGACACGGCCGGTATTCTACAGACATTTATGGACAATTACGGCGCATTATATAAAGCACGAGATACAGCATGCGCACAAGAGATCCTGGATTATGTGGGGGATGTAGCGCTGGTATGGCTTTCAGACAACCAGCGTGAGTATCTAGCACAGCCACTCACTATAGAGGAAGTGCAGGATGCTATAAAGACGCTACCAAATGGCAAAACACCAGGGCCGGATGGCTACACAGGAGAATTCTACAAAACTTACTCTGAATTACTTAGCCCATACCTATTGGAGATATATGACGAAGCATATAATAATAAAATTCTCCCACCAACACTGCGTGAAGCGCTAATAGTCGCCTTACTTAAACCAGAAAAAAAAACGGAAATAGCCGAGTCATATAGACCGCTCTCCTTAATCAATACAGACGCAAAAATACTAGCCAAGATAATTGCGACCAGGCTTCAACCACTTATGTCTACTATTGTACTACAGGATCAATGTGGGTTTATACCATCCAGATCCACTACACATAACCTGCGTACGATATTTGCCCTTCTCCACCAATTGAACCCGAAGTTGGAGGCTGTGGCTGTATTACTTGACGCGGCCAAGGCCTTCGACTCCGTTGAATGGACCTACCTATTTACTGTTCTCCACCGGATAGGTCTTCCACCCATGTTAATACACTGGATCAAACTTCTTTACACGGAACCCACTGCTCGCATAAAAGTCAACAGACACATATCGAATGTAATACCGATACAAAGAGGAACACGGCAGGGCTGCCCGCTCTCACCTTTGCTGTTTGCAATTGCTTTAGAACCTCTGGCTTGTAAAATACGCCAGAAATATGCATTTACAGCCTTACAATTTAATATGCGCCCCATTGGCATATCATTATATGCGGATGATATGGTGCTGTGTATTAGAGATCCCAATGTTAACCTATCACCGGTACTCCGAGAATACATAAAGTTCGGGCGACACTCCGGTTTACAAATAAACTGGTCCAAATCAGCAGTGATACCGCTGACAACCAGTACAAAATCACCACAAATGGATTTCCTGTTGGTCTGGCAGGAAGATCCTATTAAATATCTGGGCATTTGGATACACCGCGACTCTGAGCTAGTGATTCGAAGTAACTATGGATCTGTAATAGATAAACTAGAAACACAAATAAACCGGTGGATTACACTACCATTATCTCTAGCGGATAGGATATCTCTTGTAAAAATGGTGCTCCTGCCCAAACTCCTGTATCTTTTTACCAACATTCCCATAACTCCCCCAGCCCCTATTTTCAACCGCTTACGCTCTCTTCTGAATAAATTGATATGGGCGGGCAAGCAAGTAAGGATAAGTCTGCACACGATGACATTACCATACGCCTCAGGGGGCTTTGCAGTCCCTGATCTCTACCTATATTATCGATGTGCTCAAGCGCAGTATGCCTACTACTGGTTTCATCCAGTGCAATATATGCCACATCTTGCAGTAGAAGATGGCGATGCCCATTCCATTCAATTGGCAAATATATTACCACACAAGAGACCTCATCTGACCAAACACAAAATTAATACAGTCCGCACAACGTCCTTGGCGTGGAGACGAATTAGCCAACTCACAGACAAAACACAACTATTCGCACCGAATCTACCACTGGTGCAACACCCCGCCTTATCGGTAACACAAGAGAAGGGTAGTATGGATTACTGGAGCAGATTGGCATTACAGTGATGGGTGACTTATACCCGAATGGAACATTTCTAACACCGACCGACTTGACATATGCAAGCAATCAGACACTTCTGTTCAAATTTGCTTACCACAGGCTGCGCGCAGCAATAAAGGAACTTTACCCCACATTTCCAAACGTGCCCCCTTCACTGGAGACGTTGCAATTATTAATAACTGCTCCAAACAATACACACATAGTGGCACGACTTTACAAGACCTTGCAGAGAGAAATTAGCGCTGACACGCATAAAGCACACGACAAATGGAATCTGGTACTAGATACGCCTCTAACAGTGGAGGAATGGCAAACCTGCTGTGCAATCACTGAGCTTCTTACGCCCAATGGCAATTTGTGTGTAAAACATTATAGATACTTGCACCAAACCTACCACACTCCATTCCATTTACATAAACATGGCTTACGAGAAGATGCAAAATGCAAGCGCTGCAGGGCAGATCAGGCCGATTTTGTACACCTCACGTGGTATTGTAGTAAAGTGAAACAGTTTTGGGAGCAGGTGGTACAGTTATTAAATGTGATCCTGAATTGTAAAGTAGACTGCACGCTACAATTGTGCTTATTGGGGCATTTAACACATTTGAAATCTACTAAGAAAAAGCTAGCCGCCATCATGTTACTATTAGCAAAATGAAGAGTAGCCATGCATTGGGACAGCAGGAGGGCACCTACTGCAGTTCAATGGGTACTGGACTCTATTTACTGTAAGGATAATTTTCTGATCTATGCAGAAGAGCTGCCCACAGCTGCTAAACCTTCTAACTTCTGGGAACCACTGACCAACTACTTACGAGAACACCCTGACCTCTTAAAAACTGATGTATAATTACTGTATATGTTAGGGGTATGTACCATTACTGGGTTGTAGCATTGCTACGCTAAATGCTGCTAAAAGTGCTTCGCTATGTAAAAGTATTATTTGTGGAATGTATAATGCAAGATTGACTTGATGTTATGTATGAATATGATCTGTTTCACTTAATGGAAAACTTATAAATAAAATTAAAAAAAATATATAATAATCTAGTAACAATATACAGAAGTCTTACACAATTTGTAAAGTGAACACTAACACTTGTCCCTGCGCAGACTGTTCACCACAGTTACCCTAGGCATTATCCCTCAAACATTGAATGCAGTAATGGGAAAGAAATCCACCAAAAGGGCAGAAATTCCATTTTGGATTGCACAAAAATCAAATCAGCTTGAAGCAGTATTTCCCCATACGGTCCCTCAGGAAAAGCATAGGATATTAATAATTTGCTTGCCAATGGAGATGGCTCCCCGGTAGAAGATTGTGCCACTCGGGGTACAGTCTTTGCTGCAGTATATACCAGAACAGATGGTACCCATGCTCTGGTGGCTTTACCTGAAGTCTTAAAACTGGTAGAGAATGAGCACAAGGCAGCATTGGCCGTGGACTTGGGGATGAAACTGATGCGCAATTTTGTCACGTTAGCTGCCATAATATTGAGTAACATAAAAGGGGAAGCAGCCATGTTAGCTATACGCCAACGCCTACAGCATTTGCCTCCTGCACAACAGGAGTGCAAATTGCCTAAAATGATTGAAGAAACTTATGCTTCGCTGGGTAGAGATAATGTGGGGACCAAACCAGGGAAACCACAGGTACAGAGTAATTCTGAAAAAGATAACTCTAAGCAAGCACCCGACTCTTCCGCAATGAAGAAGTGGGACAACAAGAAAAACAAAGAAAAAACGAATTCATGGGATGGGTCTCCTACACAGGAGTCTACCGGAAAACTTTACAACTTATATAACTGTGACAATGTTAAACCACCTGACAGCTATCAGGATACTGATACACGTTCCTCTCTTTCCTTTCAAGATACATCTGACAGACACTTGGAGAGAGTAGGACGGTCAGAGCGGAGATCAGAAGAGCACATGAAACAAAGAAAGAACTCACAATGCTCGTATGAATACATAATTAAACAGGAAGAATAACCTAAGATATCAAAACCTCAATTTAAAATTTAAAAAGAAGGTAGCTGGACTAAAAGTGAGGCATGCCCTGGATTTTGAGGACTCTGCTTCTGAACGGAGAGTGGGCATTGACAATGCTGAACAGTACGGCAGAAGTCACAATTCTTCAGCAGAACCTGATGGATTGTCTGGTGGGAGTAGCACTGAGTGAGTATATCATAATGGAAACACCTGATACCGGGCAACGTGTCCTGCATCGGTTATACGACGTACAGCTACGGTTGCAAGGAGACGTTCCCAGGTCTATTAATGTCCTCTTTTGGGAAGAACTCACTCAGGGGATTCTGCCTTGTTTGACAGAGCCCCAAGAGAGACCATTGCCTTTGAAATCTTGGCTTCCCCTTGTCTCGGCAGACAGGACCTCTGCACCAAAGCCCAAAAGACATGGGCGCTAAGCCCAAATCTGCAAAAAAGAAAAATTATCATGGCGAAGGATAAAAGTGAGGCAATAGTCCCTGCTAAATCCCACATTACCCTGGAACAGGGATAGACTGTGTTTTGATACCATAGCCTGCTGTGTTGTGAAAGAATTGGAATCCTTGTTTAGTAATTTATTGGATAATATTGCAAAACTGGTCAGAAGCATGGCAGATGATTGTCTCACTAATTTGAAATTGCTAAAAAACACTTGTTTCAAATCTGTCACACTCAGGGGGATATGTACAAGGAAGTGGAGGAGAGATTCCTGGTTTAATGCCTCTCTCCTCTACTTCTGAAATGCAAGGTTGCACCATATTTACAAGAATGTGGTGGCCTTGCGTTTCCCCCTGCGATGGCGCTAAGTTTAGCAACTTAGCGCCAACGCAGGCACCCTTGCACCAGAGGGTGTCTGTGTGCAGGGGAGGATTGTTTATGTGGAGGAAGGTGTCCCTTCCTGCACATAAACAATCCTAGAAATGCCATTCTGTCACTTTCAAGCGTGCAGCTTCAAAAAGTTTAAAAAGTTTCTTTATGTACAGGAAGGGACACCTTCCTGTACATAAACAAACAATGGCATTTTGCTTTTTTCATGTGTGCTGCACAAGGCAGCACACATGGAAAAAGCAAAAACGAGGAGAAATAATGCATTTCTCCTCATTTCACCATCTTAAGACCAGTTTTGACCTGGTCTTAATTTTGGCGCTGCCTCCTATGTACGCCAACCTTGTAGATAGGGTGCAACTTCAAAATTAATGGGCTTGCGGTGGAACGCCCACCGCAACACACACTGCCCACCCATTTCACGCTAAGCATAGCGTGAACGGAGAGCTTATGTTCAAGGCAGCGTTAAGCCACGTTAAGTGGCTTAACGCTGCCTTATACATAAGGCGCAGCCCCTATCGCCACCACAACGTCACTATAGGTAACGTTGTGGTCAATCAATCAATCAATCAGGGGGTTTGTAGAGCGCGCTACTCACCCGTGAGGGTCTCAAGGCGCTGGGGGGGAGGTTAGCAGCTCCGGATCAGTCGAAGAGCCAGGTCTTGAGGCTTCTCCTGAAGGTGAGCAGGGTGAGGGAGCGTCTGATGTTGACTGGGAGTTCGTTCCAGGTCTTTGCTGCGACGTAGGAGAAGGCTCTTCTGCCTGCTCTGGTTCTGCGGCTGCGTGGGGTCTCTACCAGGGCGAGGTCAGCGGAGCGGAAGTTCCTTTTGGGCACGTGGAAGGAGACTCTTTCGTTGAGGTATTTGGGTCCGATGTTGTGGAGGGATTTGTAGGCGTGGGTGAGTAGCTTAAAGGTCACTCTCTTCTCGATGGGGAGCCAGTGGAGGTCACGTAGGTGCTGGGTCATGTGCTCGTGCCGTGGGGTTTCGAGGATGAGTCTGGCTGTGGCGTTCTGTATGATTTGGAGCTTTTGTAGCAGGGTTTTGTTGATTCCGGCATAGAGGGCATTGCCGTAGTCCAATCTGCTGGTTATGAGTGCGTGGGTGACGGTCTTTCTGCCTTCGGGGGGATCCACTTGAAAGTCTTGCGGAGTATGTGGAGGAAGTTGAAACAGGTGGAGGCAACGTCGTTGATCTGGTGGGTCAAGGTGAGAGAGGAGTCTAGGATGATGCCGAGGTTCCGGACGTGGTCCGTCGGGGTGGGTGTGTGTCCGAGGGCAGGGGGCCACCAGGAGCTGTCCCATGCAGTGGGGGAGGGTCAGAGGATGAGGACCTCAGTCTTCTCTGAGTTGAGTTTTAGGCAGCTGTTGCTCATCCAGGCCGCGACGTCTTTCATTCCTTCTTGGAAGCTGAGTCTGGTGTCTTCGGGGTTCTTCGTGAGGGAGAGGATGAGTTGGGTGTCGTCGGCGTAGGATACTATACTGAGCCCATGCTGTCTGACGATGGCGGCGAGGGGGGCCAGGTAGATGTTGAAGAGCGAGGGGCTGAGTGAGGATCCTTGGGGTACTCAGCAGTTGATTTCCGTGGGTCCAGAGAGGAAGGGAGGGAGTCGGGTCATTTGGGTTCTGCCGGAGAGAAAGGAGCGGATCCAGTCGAGGGCGTTTCCCTGTATACCGGCGTCGTGGAGTCTGGCTGCAAGGGTCCGGTGGGAGATGGTGTTGAAGGCTGCAGAGAGGTCTAGTAGGATGAGGGCTACAGTGTGGCACTGGTCGAGTAGTGGTGGGTTCACTGATAGAATATTGATGCCCAAAATATCCCCATACACAAATATCGAGTCATAAATATCGATGTCAAAAATATCGACATCCTGTATTTATAATGGTAAGTATAAAAATATCGAAAAAAGAATATCGATGTAAAAAATATTGATATACAAAATATCATTTTTTTATATATGTAAAAAATAATGTTAAATATGTTGAATAATAAAATTAACTTTAAAAAAATTATTTGGATTTAATACACATTTTAACAAATATAAGAAATAAATGTAATTTAAAAAAATGTAAACATACATATATAAATTGTAACATATATATTGGATAGCGGAGGGGTAAAAATTACTATGCTCACTCCTGTAAGTGCAACAGTAGAGAAAGTGTTGGATAGCCGAGGGGTAAAATTACTATTCCCACTCCTGTGAGTGCAACAGTAGGGAAAGTGTTGAATAGCGGAGGGGTAAAACTTCCTATTCCCACTCCAGTGAGTACAACAGTAGGGAAAAGGTTGGATTGCGGAGGGGTAAAAATTACTATTCCCACTCCAGTGAGTGCAACAGTAGGGAAAGTGTTGGATAGCAAAGGGGTAAAACTTCCTATTCCCACTCCAGTGAGTGCAACAGTAGGGAAAGTGTTGGATAGCGGAGAGGTAAAACTTACTATTCCCACTCCAGTGGGTGCAACAGTAGGGAAAGTGTTGGATAGCGTAGGGGTAAAAATTACTATCCCCACTCCAGTGAGTGCAACAGTAGGGAAAGTGTTGGATAGCGGAGGGGTAAAAATTACTATTCCCACTCCGGTGAGTGCAACAGTAGGAAAAGTGTTGGATAGCGGAGGGGTAAAAATTACTATTCCCACTCCAGTGAGTGCAACAGTAGGGAAAGTGTTGGATAGCAGAGGGGTAAAAATTAATATTCCCATTGGAGTCAGTTCAAAATTTAAAAAAAACAAAATATCAACTACAACTAAAAAGATTTTAAAAAACAAAAAAGAAAACATATATAAAAATGTTAAAAATTTAAAAAAGATAAAAACATATTATAATGTTAAAAAGATCTAACAAATACCTAGAAAGATTTTTTTAAATAAATGAAAATAATTTACAAACAAATAAAATATACATTAAATATTACATAAATGTAATCTTTTTTATTTCCTACCCTATAACACCACACAATTCACAACACACATCTACATTTTTTAAAAATGTACCTCCAAAATTAACATTATTAATTATCAATTAAAGAAATATAATTAATTAAAAAACAAATTAAAACAGATAAAAATTAATTTACTCCCCAAACGTTACCCCTATAAAACCGAAACCCACACACAAAATAAAAATAAGCAATTACCATAAATATTTATGAATTGATGAATTAATATTAATGATCAACTAATTAATAATTAATTAAACATAAATAACTTGCCACCCTTTACCCCAATAAACACCACAATCCACACCTAAAAATCATTACACAATTTCCATAACTAATTTAACATAAATAAATTAATATCAATTAACAACTTTTTAAATAATTTAAAAGACATCTAAAATTAATTTTCCATATTTAAATTGTAATTAATTAGCATTAGTTAACATATAATTATTAATTAATTATAAATAAATTACTTCCCACCCTATTCCCCTATAAACCCCACCACCTGCTCCTAAAAAAATAACACAATGTAATTAATTTATTACCAATTAATTAATTATTAATCATTAACAAGCAAGTAATCAATAATTAATAATAAATTACTTCACACAATTAACACTATAAAATATAAATTAAATAAATAATAATTATTAATAAATGTATTATAATTAAATTACTTCCACTCTATTCCCATATAAACCCACAACCCCCTCCTAAAAAAATGACACAATTAACATAATTACCAATTAATTATTAATAAAAAATTAATAAAAAATTAATTCCCACAATTAACACTGTGAAATGTAAATTAAATAAATAATAATTATTAATAAATGTATTATAATTAAATTACTTCCCACTCTATTCCCCTATAAACCCACGACCCGCTACAGAACTAAAAACGCAAAATATGATTAAAATAAAATTAATAACTACTAAAAATGCAACTCATATATTAAAAAACAAAAGCAATACTTATACAAAAAAATAGTTCACATACTTTTAAAATACATACTAAAATACATAACACTAATAAAAGCATCGATATTTTAAACAACTTTATTTTTTCAAATGATATTAATGACCGATATTTTCAAAAAAGTCGATATTCTTGATTCCGATATTCTTGCTGTCGATATTTCTGCATCACGATATTTCCAACTCGATATTTGTGTATGTCGACATTTAAAACGCGATATTCTGTCTGTGCATCGTTGTGGTGGTGATATGGGCTTGTACATATTCCCCTCAGTGTCCAAGGATGGGGGTAGGGCCTTGGACAGACAGGAGCAGCCAGTGCAGAACAGGTCTGGACCGTGGTCCATTTCCCCTCAATTAAACAATGCCCCTTTAGCAGGCAATAGCGGTGGGACACACATGGGTATAAATCCTTGCTTGGGAAAAAAGTGACGCGATTAGGGATATTAGGGCGAACAATCATCTAGGTCACAAAAAGGTTTGTCCGCAGAGGCCACAAGGTCTTTTTATTCCACAGGATAACTACACAGCACAGACAAACTGTTAGCCTGAGAAGACCCAGTCACCTCCTGCGTTCATACCGTTGGTGGCCGTCCTGGCTGACATCCCTGTGTTGAGACCATGCGTGGTACAATCCACCCCAGATCTTATTCCTAAAATAATTCATGGGGGGAGAGGAGTTGGCCTAACGGCTAGGGCGGTCAACCTCGAATCTGGGGAAGTGGGTTCTAGTCTCGGCATTGACGCTGAACATCCTGTGATTCTAGGCAAATCACTTAATCTCCCTGTGCCTAACCAAAATGAATGTGTCCTCATGTAACGCAACTGGTGCTATGTAAAGCGCTCTGATACATGATACCTTCGGGTCAAGTTCGCACTAAATAAAACCCCGTAAAATAACATTTTAATTTTTTTAATTTTTTTTTAATCGTTGGAGTATTACCTAAAATGGAGCAAGTATAAACCTTTCTACTCACATAATTATGGTGAGAAGAGAACATTTGTTGACAATCCAGATTCAGCAGTGCTGTTTCTGTATAAGATGGGCCTGTTCAATCCAACAAATACACACATTAACGTGCTACTGTTAGGCTTTTTTTATCCACCTGAGGGACCACCAGGTTGGGGGAGTAGCAGTATGGGTATGGTCAAGGAGGGTGTGCCGATCCGACAGGTGAGAAGGGATTAGGTACCTACCATTGAAGTGTCCAACAGATTCCTCCCCTGAGTACCCTGGATAATAATGATTGACTGGCTCCTGCACAAACAAGTACTCCCCATTGCTAAAATAGAAGTGGGCACAGTAGTGTTAATTACCCTGAGATAGATGCAGACCAACTATGTTGTGAAGTTGTATATTCCGAAATTTCAGCAGCTAAGACAGGGCACCATTTAAAGGTGATGAGCTGGAATATAGCAGATCTGGCAAAGAAGAATGACAACAATAGCTGGTTAACAGCATGTACTGGTATTGCAAGAGAAGAGGGACAGGAACAATACTTTTTTTCTGGATGGATATGCCTCGTCTTTTTCTGCTGCTCTGCCCTCCCAATTGGGTAGGGCGAAGGGGGGACTAGCTACCTTGTGTCACTTAATATTTAGTGTAAGTCCATGCAGATAGATCCAGGGTCTAGTTATCTATTGGCTGTGCAACTTGAGTTTAAAAATGCAGTACCCTGTTAATTTTAAACTTTTATAAATTACCTGCACACTCTAATTCCGGAGAACTTTTGCTGATCTTGGGATAATTTTTAGATTCATATGGCGAGAGATATAATTTACCATATGCCGCTCTGTTGGCCTGAGATTTCAATATCCATTTCTGTTATTCTAGTTGGCAGTCATCCAGTAAGACTGCCCTTGTGAAATTTAACTATGATTAATCTGAAAACACCACTCAGGGATATTTGTTGGATAATACCATTGCGGATTTTAATTTGGAATCCATAGAGGTTCACAGAAAGGACATAGATGTTTCTACATTCACAGGACGATGTGCCAACACTATAATTGATTACTTAGGGGCCCATTACGATACCCGGCGTAAAAAAATCCGCCAGGCATGGAAGCGGCAAAAATCCGCCCGCACACACCGTCTGAACACCGACCACGCCATTACGATTACACAAACCGAAAGCCGCCATCGGCGGAAAAATCACACAAAATACCGCCCGCCATCGTCCGAGTCGGAGTCAAACCGCCCGCCACGGACGGAAACACGCCCGACAACACAAAACCGCCCGCCCTCACTGCCGACACACCGCACATGAGATTACGATCGCACCGCCATGAGCGTGGGAAAACTACAAATATACCGCCCGCCAGCGCAAACAACGCCGATGAGAATCGACACGGCAGAAGCCATGGCGCCCACGTCCCTGCACAGAAACCATCCGCTCACAAAACCAATCGCATGCAACATGGCCAACAAGTCCACACAGCAAGGCACGCACAAATACACAAGCACAGTACACATCCCGAAAACACCCCCCCTGGACAAACAAAAACTACAAAGGCCAGAACCCCAGACACAACACACCTGAAAACAACAGACCATGAGGACACACCCACATAGGTAAGTACAAAAGCAGCACTCCCACAGACCACAACCCCTTGCAACATTGCAAACCAGAGAGGAGAGGAGAGGACACAGTGACACAGCAAGGACAGCAGCACACCACAGAAACGCACACATCACCACCACCACCACCACCACCACCACCACAAACCCCCTGCACATTACACAACACACACCGCACCAGCACCACAAACACCATGGCACCACAAAGAATGCCCATGTTCACGCCCATTGAGCTGACGGTCATGGTCGGTGAGATCATCAAGGTGCACCCACAAATCTATGGGAACATGGTCCAGCACACACCACTAGCCACCAGAAACAGAATGTGGAACCGGATCGTAGACCAGGTCAATGCAGTCGGGACCCTGCCCAGGAACAGAGTCGAAATAAACAAACGGTGGAATGACGTCAAGAGCCTGGTCAAGAAGAAGGAGACCAAGAACAGAGAGCTGGCAGCCGACACTGGCGGAGGGAATCCCGCGCTCTTCAAGACCTTCAAAGAGAAGGTGCGAGTCATCATACATCCCGAGATCCTCGCCGGATTAGCAGGGGAGTGGAGGCTGGTAAGTACAAACTAATGTATACCAGCACACCGCTATGTACTCACATGCACTACCACCATGCCACAGCTCCCAGGGACAAACACCCCCATGTCCAGCACACAATACACAACACATCACACACACATGCAACAGACACCACCACACACAGCCCAAACAGAACAACTGTAAGATGCGTGGGGACATGTGTACACTCAGCCAGCCACGTAACCACCAACAGGTCCCCAAATATGCCAGAAGCGCCACAACGAGCACCCACCACACCCATGTGTCCGCCACAGCTGCACTAACCGACAAGTAACAGGTAAGTGGCAGGAACACAAAGTGCAGTGGGTGGGAGGGTGGACAGCCCAAGTACAACACACACCAGGCCCCTAGTCCCACAGCACAGCAAGGAGGAGCATCCCCCACCCCACAGCCACGTGTCAGCCACCGCAGTGCCACAACGACAGCCGAAAGGTAGACATCACGGTCCACAGCAATCGGTGTCAGTGGGTGTCCAGCCACCACCACGACCCACAACACCCCCCACCCCCACAGACCTGCAACATGGAGCACCCCCGCTTAGAACCATGTGGCATCCAGTACAGTGCACGCACGAACAACCTGCAGGTGGGAAACTGGACAGGGCTGGATTACTGGAGGCATGAGGACCGTAACACGACCAACACATGGGACATGTCACGTAGCAGACGAACACGCAGCACCGCCCACCGTCACGAACAAGTGAACAATGTGCACACGGACATGAACCACAGACTCACACCTCACATGACCCATCACAGACACAGCAACACCCAAGGAGCCACGTCTGCATGCACAAGCCACACTGAATATAGTACCACACGGCAGCCACTGTGCAACTCATCACACACAACCGAAACACCATTGAAGTCCTGTCCATGTAGCCCCTACTGCCTGTCAACCACACACCCCACAACTACGCCTATGTAAGACAAACAACACTAGACGCAACAGAGCGGAACAACATAAATGCACACGAACACCACTGAACCCATCAAACACACAGACACACCATGCACATACAACATACCATCCATCCCATCCGTCAGCCCCAGTCTCATGAAAGGCATGTCATCCGCACAGCTGCCACACATACAGCAGTCACGCTAAGATACATGCCCATGACCAACCATGTGCCAGAAGTCAATGAAGCGCACGACACACTGTGAGCAACAACACACAACATGGGCCACACCCCCACGAGCACTGCAGTGATGCACATGGCACAGGGCAGCACGCACACCAAGGAGATGGGACAACTGCAATACGTTGGCTGGCACACAACCAACACTCACTCATAACGATGCGTCCAATGCCATGTCCAGTAATCACAACAGACAGCAAATATGCAGGCCATGTCAGGCATGCACACACCTCAGACCATGCACTTTCATGCTGCCACAACACATGTCACGTTCGGCACCCATGGCTCACAGCATGTACCCCAAAAGCATATTCCCTCCCAAATGTGAATCTGGGGCATGGCCCCCATGTTGCCATATGCGTTCCTAAGCGTTCCATTTGAACCCCAAAGCATATTCCATCCCAAATGTGAATCTGGGGCATGGCCCCCATGTTGCCATATGCGTTCCTAAGCGTTCCATTTGAACCCCAAAGCATATTCCCTCCCAAATGTGAATCTGGGGCATGGCCCCCATGTTGCCATATGCGTTCCTAAAGCGTTCCATTTGAACCCCAAAGCATATTCCATCCCAAATGCGAATCTGGGGCATGGCCCCCATGTTGCCATATGCGTTCCTAAGCATTCCATTTGAACCCCAAAAGCATATTCCCTCCCAAATGCGAATCTGGGGCATGGCCCCCATGTTGCCATATGCGTTCCTAAGCGTTCCATTTGAACCCCAAAAGCAAAGTACAAACCAGACCCAGGATGGGCCAGGAGCCCGCATACACCAGAGTCACAATAAGTAGGGGCACAGCAACACACCCATCGGCATGGCCAATCCGTCCCATGCCACATGTGCACAGCACACAGTCCCATTGCCAAGCACACACAACTACAAATGGTACAGCCACACACACGCCTCCGGGAAACCCATGTACGAGATTGCACGAACTGTTAATGTCAGACGACAAATACATACTTCGCAAGGTGCAACACAATAACAAATCTCATTCTCTCCACAGGTGACGAACTGCTGGATGCTGGGGATGGAGCCAGCAGCCAGCACAGCCAGCCTACAAGCCCCCAACGAGGACACACGGATGTGGAGGATCTGTCCTCCTCTTCGGACACGGACCACCAAGCAGGCCCATCTGGTGTGGCAGGGCCCAGCCGCTCCCCAGGACTCCTCCTACCCACCAACCCATCATCCAGGGCTGCTGAACATTCCCAGCCCCCTGCTGCCACTGTCGTTGCGGCCACACCCACGGTCATTGCGGCCACACCCACGGTCATTGCGGCCACACCCACGGTCATTGCGGCCACTACCACTGCCGCAACCGCCACCATCGCCGCACCGACCACCACCGCCGCCACCACCACCACGTCTTCGCTGGCACCAGCCCCAGCGCAGGTGGTGGCCCGGCCGACTGGATCCACCCTGGGAGCCACAGCGAGGACCGTGGTGAGCAATGTGGCTAGTGGGCAGGCCGGTGGCAGCAGGACTGGTAGGAGGAGCAGGGTCAGGCAAACGCCAGCCTCCCCTGGGAGCCATGCCCTGCCTCAAATGGCCAGAGTCCTTGGGGCCTATGAAGAGGCCCAAGGACAATGGGCCAGGTCAGCTACAGACACGCGTGAGGTGCTGGGGGTGCTGAGGTCCATGGACACCCGTATGGGCCAACTCGTGGACCTCATGGGCCAGCTGGTGGTGGCGGTGAGGTCACAGCCAGGGACAGCAGCTCCCCTCCGCCACCACCTGCCGGGCGCAGGGTCGAGCAGCAGTGTCCAGTTCCCCTGCGTCCACAGCCAGTGAGCACACCTCAACCACCAGCATGTCGCAAGCAGGCACCCCCCCTGCAAAGCGTGGAAGGGGCCGTCCGAAGTGGAAACAGATCTCCCGGGAGGACTTTGCACGCTCCAGACGCAAGTGAGGCAGCCAGCCAGCCTTCCTTGACCACCCACTGCATTGACTTGGACTACGATCCCACTCACACAGCCATCTGGATGGCATGTGTGTGTTGGACTATGGACATAGAACCAGTGGGTACACCCTGAGCATCACGCAGCCATGACCGACAGCTCATTGTCACTGCACGCACCACTTTTGTCATCACCTTACACACAATCACATGTCACAGTTTGAAATAAATGCACCTCTTACACAAACTGCTGTTTGTGCCCTGTGTTTTTATTTGTACGGAATACAACGGCCACCTTGGGCGGAAAGGCACCTGATGCGTGGCATGGCAATGGAACCGGAGGGCCTGTAGGGACCTAGGGGTGGGAGACAGAACAGGAGCACATTCAATGAGTGTGTCACACACCCATCACACAGTACATGTCAACAACTACAAGCAATGTACACACATCGCACAGAGCAATAGGGCACAATGCCACAGCCACCAACAGTGGCATACTACCCTGGCCATGGAGCGTTGACACACAGCACGCAGTGAACAAGCGGCCACCCTGACACAGCACACACACACCTGCACAGATACAGCCACATCAGCCGTCGTACATGGACACTCACCGTCAAGTGAAGTAGCGGGCGATGAGCTGCTGCCACACATTACCAGCTTCCTCCTCTCCGCTGTCCTCCTCACTCGAGCTGTCCTGGTCTGCGGGCTGGGGCCCTGGTTGATCTCCGTCATCCACGATGAGGGGATCTGCTTCCGAATGGCCAGATTGTGCAGCATGCAGCACGCCACCACTATCTGGCACACCTTCTGTGGGAAGTGCGCCAGCGCACCCCGGTGCGGTCCAGGCACCTGAACCTGGACTTGAGGAGGCCAAGGTACGCTCGACCACACGTCTGGTCCTCCCATGTGCCTCATTGTAGCGATCGTCTGCTGGGGTGCGAGGATTCCTCAATGGACTGAGCAGCCATGCCCCATTCGGGTACGCAG
The DNA here is from genome assembly GCA_963921515.1 of Calotriton arnoldi. NCBI lineage: Eukaryota > Metazoa > Chordata > Amphibia > Caudata > Salamandridae > Calotriton > Calotriton arnoldi. Next base: position 126,353 of record CAWUFW010019594.1, read on the forward strand.
AGTCACCTGGGTGTGAGGGACACAGAGAACCGTTGCTATTCCAACTGGACAGGGGACAGCATCGCACAACCAGCACGCTACACCACTCCACATACTCACCGACAATACAGCCACGATCCTGTTGCAGATTGGACATCAGTCGTGGCAAGATGCTGTTGCGCATTATGTGTGCGTCATGGGCCGAGCCTGGGAACTTTGCACACACGTGGGTGATCACCATGTCCGCAAGGCACACCACTTGCACATTCAGGGAGTGCGTGTGCTTCCTGTTGCGGTACAGGTGCTCAGTGGCCTGTGGTGGAACAAGGCCAACATGTGTGCAGTCAATGGCTCCAACGACGTGTGGGATTCTGCCAAGGGCATAGAATGCACCCTTCACTGCCGCCAATTCACGAGCCCTGGGGAAGCGGATGTACCTGTTTCGGTACAGCATCATGGCTGCCAGTACATCCCTCAGCACCTTGCTGAACATGGGCTGGGACATCCCTCCTCCACTGCCCACTGTGTGCTGGAATGACCCAGTGCCGAAGAAATGCATGGCGGCCATCACCTTAGCCGTGGGGGTGACAGCTGTCGGATACACCCTGCGGGGACGGAGATGGGGTTCTAACATGGCACACAGTCGATGCAGGGTTGGCCTGTCCAGCCGAAACTTCCTAATGACCTCTGTATCGTCCATGTCCGCCAGCAATTGGTATGGGCGGTCAATGTTCGGTCTCCGCCTAGGGAAAATGGCAGTGGACACATGTCAAAGCAACACGACACATAGCAATTTCGCATACACATCACTGACATGACTGAGCAAGCACATGAGCCACAGCCCAGCTGTCAAGCTGGGACGGCACGGCCACAATACACTTACACAGGTCTCCCAACAATGGCAATGGCTAGTGATACAGACCACTGCCATGTGCATGCACATGGGGATCTAGGCCCCAATGACTTGCGGGCGTGCTGATGGCGACTGACTGCATATTCGTCAAGCGGCAACGCCACGGCAACATGAATGTCTGCTGAGCATGGAACTGCTTCCGAGGCTGGATGAGTATGGCACACGGCGAGCGACGATGTGGGCACAGGCTGAGCGGCCAAAACAAGTGGGACCTGTGGCACGAGGGGATATGAGACAGTAGTAGGTGTCAGCACTGCACCCTATGTACAGCACTGTACGGATCACACCTCCCGAAACATTGACAGGTGTCCACATTGACAGCCCCATGCCAAGACGGCTGTGTGCTTGCAGTCACACGTCACAGGTGAGAGGTTACATTGCACGTGCCAGGTGGCAGACGTACATAGTGGGAGCTGGCATGTGTGTGCATGTGTCTCCTGTTCAGGATCCACCAGATGGGCGCTGACTCTGTACTGAGCATTGGACACAGCATGTTCCGTGGAAGGCTTGTGTGTGGGATGGTGGCACTGGATGTGCCTCCGTTGGGTGGGGGGCCATGCACAGGGCGGGTACGTCGATGATTGCGCATTGTTGGTCACGGTGGGTGCACCCACTAAGATGTGTTGCCCTGTGTTCAATTCCTATGTCCGCATGATGATGGACTGTAGATGTGGGCAGACTACACATTGGTCGATGTGCTGTCTATATGCATGTGCCTTCACACCAGGCACAGCTGCCCCTGCACATGTGACCCCTGCTGGACTCGCTGCTGGGTCTGTGGAGCTGATGCACCTTCTGTGCGTGGGGCGGACAGCTCTCCTCACTTCCCTCATTGCGCATGTCATGACTTTGCCGCAGGTGACATGGATCATGGAGGGCCCACATGTACGCGTGGGTAGGCTACACATGATTGTTCACTGGTCGCCACCCCCAGTCAGTGTTCCGAATGGGAAGGTTGTCGTGCTGGTGGTATATTCGATGTGGCGGATGTGCGGGCCTAGGTGCGGACATTCCGGACATGGGGGTAGTTGGATTGGCGACTAGTTGCAGTACACACGGGACACGTCTCTTCCTTTCCACATCTGGGTCATCCCTTGTACTCACTGACAGTGATACAGTCATCTTCGCCCCAGCCCTCATGTCCTCCCCTCGCTCCCCCAATATGCATGTGCACCTGCGAGGCTAGCGCTTGCACAGGCAGCCCCAAGCTCGCACCAGAGAGGGCAAGGAGTGTATGTGTGGGTCCAGTTGCACAAGTGGGCTGTCTCAGGGTATGATGTGTTACGGGACGCCGTCCACCTGCGTGGTGCCCCAAATGGAGACCCGGCCTGCATGGACTATGCATCACAGTCTTCGCCTTCCGGATCCGCCACCTGCGACACCCAGTGGCTGTGGCTGCCCTTGCTGATGGCCCACACATTCACTCTTTGGCCTCTCTGGGGAGGGCTCGGGGGTGGTGGCGCACGCGCTTGCACTTAGTCGCAATGGCATGTGTCGTGGTTGGTATGATGGGCAATGGATGGGATGGTGCGAGCCACCTCCCGTGGCGTCAGTGCTGCTCGTGCTGTGGTGCGTCCCCTACACTTCCATCTGACTTGTGCCATGCTAGATGTTGAGGTTCTATTGCCTGCGTGATATGACCAGGAGGAGCGCGAGGAGACCTCTCACACACCATGCTCCACTGCCATCCCTTGCCCTGTATCGCCTGTGCGGATTGACTATGTTGGGGTTACACCTGGTCGACTGGGGCTGTGTGTGCCTTGTCAAGGGGCATGGCGGGCGCATAACAGGATCCAGCTTGTCCACAGAGGGTGGGCTGAGGTGCGCCTGGTACCGCTTTGTACGTGTGCCCGGCTGCTGTGCACACACGTGTTCACTCCCCCGACAGGTGTCCTCTCACAATGCCCAGGGAAGCGGTGGTGTACTGTTCATGACCCCTCCCAACACGGCGTGCTCCAACTTGGCATGTGCGCATCTACCCGTCACACCCACCCACCTGAGCACTGCGTCCATACGACTTCACACGACACATGTGTGTCTTCCACAGTTGTGCTACTCATTTGCGTTGACATCCAATACCAGTGGACTACATGGTCATGTCACGACTGCCGTGTACTTCACATACTCCCATCCTCTCTCATTCGTACTTGTGAAATGAGTCAGCGGAGACAGTTTTGGTTTCAAACATTATATTGAGTCTTCTGTCCTCTGTGATGCAGTATAGTGGACACTACTGGCAGCGGAATACATGTTGAGGATATACTGAGCATGATTGCAAATGGGATAGGGTGTGGGGTTACATGTGATTGGCTGTTGCATGTGGGATGTGGGCTTCAGAGTTACATCTGCTTGGCCAAGGCTGTGCTAATGTACATTTACGTATAGCTGCGGAGCTGCGGACTTTGACACAGACGGTATACATGTAGCCTACCAGACCGCTTGGCATCATGGGCACAGTCCATCTCAGTTCCATGTGACAGGTTTGCTGCGGTTGTTCCTCATGCACGCGTGCATGTGAGATGACATCAGGGCATGGGCTTGCGTGCATGCAGCGGCGTGCCACTTGTTGTTGCAATGTGGTGGTTACTGGACATGTCACAGTCACTGGGGTCGTGTTGTTGTTGTATGCACTTGTCTTCCATGCAAAGGTCCTGGTATGGGTTTCCCGGGGCGGGGGTGGGAGGGTGCAGCACCCACAGACTCCAGGCGACCTATTCATGTCCACTGAGCGGTGTGTGTGTCCATGGGCGCTGGATCCATGTCGTGTCCTGGATGTTCGTGCAGTTCCGTCCATGTGGGTGCGATACACAGACCCCATGCCACTGCCTCCCACGATGCATGCGGTGTTCCTGGATGTGATGGGGAACAGTGTGCATGTCCCGGTCATATCCGATGTCATGGCGATGTCGTTGATGGTGTGGTTACAGTTGCCGGTCGTTTGGTATGGCTGTTGTGGTGGTGACTGGCCAGTCCGTGCGGAAGCTAAGCATGGGTGCGGGGTTGGACATCATAGGTCAATCGGGGAACCTGCGTTGTGGTCCGACGAATTTACAGGTTGTCAGGTATGCGATGCCGTCCAGCAGGGCTTCCATGTCATTGGTGGTGTACATGTTTGCCAGCCAATGTAGCGGATGGTGGCTGTCAAGGTGTTGTTCGTAAGTTGTCCCTTGGAGGACCATGATGGGGCATGCTGGGTGACATTCGATGTAGCTGTTCTCGATGATCCGTCGTGTGGAGGCACAGTGGTCCCATTTCAGTGCGGGTGCGATGTTGGCCACATACGCCATGCCCCCATAGGCAGAGCAGGCCCTGTCGTGTGCGTCCAGAGGGAGGAGTAGTGGTAGCAGGTCCGCCTTCAGACATGCCGGGTTGGAGAGGCATATCTCCACTGGATGCTGGTAGGGACACCTCCGACAGTAGAAGACGGGCATGACGCAGCTGAACAATGTGATGCGGTAAGTCAGTCGGTAACTTACGTTCAGCAGGGACAGGAGATCGCATCCCAATGTATGTAACAGGTTGGTTTTGTACAGCTTGAGCTGTCCGGCGTAGTTGGGTAGGTGTGTTGCGGTTGCCATTTCGCAGCGGTGCGTTGTGGTGGCGTGCTCCGGCTGTGTGTGCAGTCTGCAATGTGCACGCTCCGAGGTTGCTGTGAGCTCTGTGTAGTCGTAGGGAGACAGGACTTGTGTTCTGTTGGCTTGTTTGGAGGACACGGGCCCTCATCCCACATGCTTCTCAGACAGTTCAAGGTCAGTGATGTGTGACTCCTTCCAATTAACTTGCATGTGGCCGACATGGGGAGTGTTTTCTTTTTCTTCCCGTCCGTTGTGTGCTTCTGTGATATGCGCTATCTGCCCTGTGTTCGGTCTCCTCGGCATGCCTGTGTTGGTCTATTCTTGGACAATGGCTGTATTCACCGGCTTCTGTCGTAGGGCTGTGGTTTCGGAGTTGGAATGGAAGGTCATTCAGTGCTGTCTGCTCTCCCTTGTGTGGGCGGCAGGCTGCCTTTCCGCTCTGCGTTGGGCCTTGTGTGTGGATGTTATTCTTGGGCCACCTGTTGTCGGTCCCGGGCTCTTTGGTGTTCCGTTTTATATGTCTTGTTCATATGTGCAGGGTGGTATGGGTGTTTCAGTGTGGTACTGGCGTTCCTCTTCCCGAAGGAGCCCTGCTTCTCCTAGTTGGTGTTGCCGCCGCTGTGTGCTACGCCATGTTTGTTACACTGGGGTGTGTCCTGCTGTTGCGTGACTTCACTGACATGTGTGCGTCGGTTGTGTGGCGTTGGGTGTTGTCCGTGAATTGGGCGTTGGGGACATGTCTGTGGCAGGCCTGTCACGTGTCATGTGCGTTCGGGGTGGGGCTGATGTGTGTGCTGCTTGGTTGTGTCCCTGTGTCTGTGTGCGACGCATGCATGGCGCTGCGGTTGGCCTCTGCGTTGTGCGCATGTGTGGCTGCGTCATCGGCGCTTTGGGGCCGTGACGGGGTGGTTGGTTCCTAGTCCCAGGTGGTGTGTACACATGTGTTACGCGATGTTACGATTTGGCCTGTGTGTCATATGTGGATGCAATGGTGGATGTGTAGTGTACACGCGCTGGTGGGGGTTGTCCGCTTTTTCCGCCCTTGCACTGTGTGCGCTGTTTGCGTGCACTTGTTGTGTGTGTGCCTACCTGCGTCTCCGCGGTGCGTTGCGTCCTTGGTGGTGCATCAGCAGGAGCATGGGGAGGGCCTGCAGTGCTGGATTCATGCTCGGGGAGCCGCTTCTTCGTTGTCCGTGCTCGGCGTCCGTGTTACCGCTTCGGTTTGTCGTGCGGTATCTCTTGGCCGTGGGAGCCGTTTGTTTGCGGCATCGTAATTTATACGCCGGGCGGGGCGTGTTTCGTCGGACGGTGTGTGTCAGTTGGGCTGCGCCGCTACGTGTACGGGCGCACTTTGATGGCGGACGGTGTTGCTGGCTTGCCGGCGGTGTTTAGCCTACTTTTCGCATCGTAATTGGGTGGGCGTGTGGACTGCTGCGTGCCGGCGGTAACTGGTGGTTTTTGCATCCGCCAGCACGGCGGTTGTGCTTCCGCCCGACATCGTAATGAGCCCCTTAGTTCTCTCTGCACCCCTAATTTATCAAGTGTTGCACTATGGGACTACCTGCTATCAGTTTAGTGACCACAACACATTGTTTTTAAGCCAGGAATGGAGGTTGACGGAGGAGGCTCTTCCTGAAATTGGTCCTAAGAATAGCGACTTAGTAACTCAGGACCAAGCACGCAGGTAAAAATGGAGTAAGGTTTCAGTAGATTCATTCTTAGATGATTTATTTACTTTTTGTGGCCAGAATATGGGCCTTTGTTTAGAGGGAAGTACAGATCCGGCTCTCCTTAGGTGGGCATATAATTGGATTAGTGGGCATGCTGCTCAGAAATTGAGGAAGGCTGACAGTAAGTCCAAGCAGGGACATGACAGAGGGTTGGACAAAAATTGCATTAAGGCACATCATAATCTCGCTTTAGCTCTGGAAAGAAACCCTAGAGATAGGGGAGAAGTCATTCTATGTAGAAAGAAATATAAATGTGCCCTCCTTAAATGGAAGAAAGAAATTAGAGAGGAATCATGGACCTAATTACAACAGTCGGAGGTTTTAAAGAATTGTTCAAGCTTTTGGGAGGTTGTCAATCGGTCATTTTTAACACAGTGAATAACAGCCCTTTGGAGTGTGTAATAACGCCAGACTCTTGGGTGACTCATTTTAATGGAGTTTATGGTTGCGGAGCCTTGGAATTTCCTGGCGATAGACAAGAAAATGCTTGGGATGAGTAAGAACCTGTTTTTACAAAAGAAGAGGTTGTCAATGCAATAGCAGTTACATTCTGAAGATAAGGCCCCTGGCACTGATGGGGTTCCGGCAGATCTACTTAAGATGGACCCAGCTTTGTGGGCCAAAATTCTCACTCATGTGTTGAATGCAGTTAGTAAGTCAGGCATTCTAAGTTCATAATCATTCCATCTTTGAAAAGGGAGTAAGGACAGAGCCCAGGTGTTATAGGCCAATATCCCTCATTGATTCTGTAGCGGAAGTCATGGTAACGGTGATCCTCTCCAGGTTAACTTCCTAGCTCAATGAAAAAGATGTTATATTGAATTTACAATATGGGTTCAGACCAGGGAAGGACACTCTCTACCAATGCCTTAACCTACATTTGATCATAGAGAAATATACAATAATCAAGGGAGGCATGTTACATCTTGCCTTATTGGACCTAACATCAGCATTTGATAGATTAAACAGGCCAAAATTGTGGCCCCTTCTTTTGGACCTGGGCATGGACTGTGATATTTCATTCACGATTTGCACTCTATTTATCAGCTTCAGTGAGGTATAACTTGAGTGGGAGCCTTTCGACCCCCATTTCTGCAGATAGGAGGGTTAGAAAAGGCTGCGTATAAGCCCCATTCCTTTTTACTTTTTATATTGATGAGTTGGATTCTAAGTTATGTACAACCAGTAAAGACATTCCCTGCGTGGGCTCACATTTATTTACCGCACTTCTATATGCGGACAATGCCTTGCTACTGGCCAGAACAGGGCTAGGGCTACAGTGTCTTGTGAATTGTTTTGTGGAATTCATGAACTCTTGATTTAAGTACTAATTATACAAAATTCCACATTATGGTCATGGTCCCTAAACGGACAAAAATTACCCTGAAGAAATGTTTAGGGGTGTGGTTGAAATAACAAGGGTAAATGCAGTTTCATATTTTGGAGTATTTTTCAACTAGAGGGGCTCATGGACTGAACTAAGAAGGGACAAGAGAAATGTTATGGCCAGAGTCACTACAGCAGTTTTCGATTATGCCAACAGATTGGATGCTAAACCTGTTTAGGCTCTCTTGAAAGGGCATCACTCGAAATTTATTTTTCTGAGTAGCTATGGCTGTGATATCTGGGGCTACAAGACGCTGCCTAAACTGCAGGTCGTGAAGAACAACTTTTTGAAAAAGTTGTTAGCGATTCCTCACTCCACAGACTCTTTTATCGTTCATGATGAATTGGGCGCCGGATACATTTCCGAATCTCCTGGCCTTAGATATGGACATCATTTAGGGGTTACCAGGAGTCGCAGCTGCAACCCCTGGCTTGCCCCCTTGCTGGCCCTGGCACTGCTTTTGCAACTCCTGGCCTCAGAGGTGGCAAAATAAGTGCCCGGAGCACAGGGGCAGCTCTTCCTAATGGATGCTGGTTGGAGCTCCACTTGACTAGTTAATGTCAATTTTTTGTATTATACAAAATAGCGAATAATATTATTCACTATTAGTGTAATAAAATGTGAGTACATTAGCTGGAATATGACCCTATGTGGAATCTAAGGTAAATGAAAATGCTGTTAAATGTATGTTGTATGCATGCTTGCGGGTGAGTGTGTGTTTATATGTGCAGGATGGTGTTAATGTGTTAATGTATGTAAGTATGTGTGTGTGAGTCACAAAGCAAAGGTCAAACAGCATGTAATGTCACTTCCGCTACCCCAGGCATTTTGGTGAATTGACGTCCATGGCCTTGGGCCCGGTGGTCAGGTACATCAGGAGTTGGTCTAATCCAGAATTAAAATTAAACCAAATAATGATCAAGGATTGTTTATCTTTGGAGAGGAGGAATAGTATCCAGTGGCTCAAATACATTAGATGAGTCGTGGATAAACTGAACGGCCCTGAGCTGTACAACTCTCCTGAAATAAATACTAGGAAGGAGCTGGCCTGGGTGAATAAACACTTTTTATCCCTGGCCCAAGCCGATTGAGAAGCTAGGGAGATATGCAAACCCTTGGTCTGTGCACATCTTTTTATTAAAGTCGGACCATGCTATTGAGCTTTATCTATATGCTGTGGCAATTCCTCCAAATCGGTTCCTCGTCACCAGATTTAGTTTGAACCTTTTGCACTGGCTACTGGCCGAGCCTCAGGGATGAAACATGGTAGCCAACTTGGGCCCCTGTAGGTGTGATAACTTCTCACCTCAACATACTATGCACACTGTCATGTTTTGTGACTGTTATCATTCATTAAGACAAAGATACATTATTAAAGAAATCAAGCATTCTGGATGAATTTCGAAGTCTCAAAATATTTCTTTTGGCAAATGTTGATTCAAAAGATTAAGGCAATTCTTTGCACCGTGCAGCAATGCAAAGCCATGGGCTTCTACAGAACTGTTTTCAAAGTGGGGGGCATAATTTTAACGTCATCCATCCCCTGCGCAGCGCTCAAGTAGCGGGGCTCAGTGACGTCTTCCCAATACATAGCTGCCAAGTTTTCAGATTGCTTATGTGTGACATTTCACATATTCCATGATTTTATGTGTGACACGTCAATGACTTTGAGTAACACTTTATCGTATGTGGAGTCGTGTCATGGAGTAAAAAGAGATTATTTGTAACAATAATGCCCTTTTCTAAATCATAATGGTCTAGAAGGGCTCTGAAAGCTGCAGCAACATTAGACACACATGATGCTTACATTGGCATGTCAGAACTTCAGGACGCAATGACTTGGATCCTATAGGCCATTGGCAGGCAGAGCACAGCTGCAGCAGGGTGCCTGTCACCAGTACTAAAACCACCCCTGTGCTCTTTAACTTTGCATCTGAGTCTGCAAAGGTCAGACAGAGGTGGGGAGTACAGTGATAGTTTGGAGCAGCAATGCTAAACAGCTGGGTTAGTGGCACTAAAGACAGAAAAAACAGACAGCATAAAATGGAGATTCCACTTGTGATATTTCCTCCACTGTGCTATCTCTATGGTGAAAGTAATTCCATCTGTGAATTCTTTCCAGATTGACCACTTTTCTCATGAGTCAGAAATGCCTCCATTTACAACTATTCCCAAAACAGGCCCTCAACTAGTCAATCACAAGACAAAGCACCAGAGGCCCCTACCATACTTTTGTTTTACAGACTGGAACATTCCTAGCACACTCTCTCTTTTCGACTCACTTCCCCATCCTTCTCCTCCATTAATAGTTATTCTCTTCCAGTCTCAATTGCTAGTCCTTTTCCCTTTCTCATTCTGGATATATTTTCTCTTGCCTTCATCTTCTCCCTCTCGTCTTTTACCCTCTACCCCTTATCTTCATCCCCCTCTCGCTTTAATATTTCAACTTCTCTATCTCGTCCTTCCAAACTCCTCAAGCTTTCCCGTGTTCTCTTGCTCATATTGCTTCTCGCGCCTCTTTTACTCCCTATATCCTTCCATAGCACCCTTTCTTCTATCTTTGCTATGCACTGTTCATCCCCATATATATATTTGGTGCTGTTGTTTCACATACTCTGAAAAGCTCTCTTTTATACACTGTTTAGATGTCAAATGCCCCCTTACTGTGACATTATCAGCTAGTTCTAGCTTTTTAACCAATATCACATTGCACTCTGGGATTTGTAGTTTTACTTTTTTATCACTATTTGAGTTTAAATGCCCAGTGTGCAAAATGGTTTTGGGTAAAGGTTCATGATTTAAGACTAGCAGAACTGATAGTAAAACATGACTGAACCACATGCCAGCAACTTTAGATTGTGAGTGTTCTGCTGAGTTCCTTACCCTGTCTTGTCATCACTGTGTTTCTGCAGTAGCCATGATTGTTTCAGAACCTTACAGTTACCGCTCAACTGTCATCTCTGATGACATAACCATAGATACTTGGCAGCAGGGTTATCTGGGCATTGGTTTGTTGTTAACCTTCCCCAGGCTTCCATTTAGTTTCCCCAATCGTTGGTCTCACCGCTACTGACGTCTCAGCACTCTTATCTTGACTGATTTTGTGCCCTTCAAAGCGCCTCTCCTCACATCGCTGGGTGATTGTCACAAGATGCTGCTGCTCGCACAGAGAGCAGCTGGACTTGTCAGCTCACTGAGCACTGTGGTGTTGCAGTCTAGTCGTCAGGCGACCACGTGACTCCACGCGGTGCCTGACGGGGACTGCGCGTGCACCGGACTATGTACGGGGATTGATACACGAGAGTACACTTATTGCCCCTCTCCGGAATAAACCCTGAAGCAACACTAATCTGTGTCTGTGTATCCTTTTGAGGGTGGATCCGGACATTACATACTGGCGACGAGCGGACTCGTACCCGTCGCAAGTGCCTACTGCCTCGCTGCGCTCCCGCTGAAGAGCGCCGCATTCCTGCCATCTGGAGAGGGGGAGGGGATATCCAGTGCAGCCCCGATCTACGTGAAGCCTGTAGCCCTCCAGAGGCACCTTGCAACGTGGTGCACCACCCAGAGAGCAAGCCCCCCACCTCAGCGCCAGAGATCCACAAGGCAAGTGCACCTTGCAGCCCCCTCAGCCCTACACCATAAAAGACATCAAGGCTCACCACCTCCGCCGCTCGCCTCCAACCCTGCAAGGATTGAGCACCTGCATACAGCCTGAATCACCAGGGGACTCCTTTCTACGGCGCTTAGCCCCCATACGGTGAGCCCCACCCTGCAGCCTGCGATCCAACCCTGCTACAGTGCACCCAGCGGAGTGTCCCGTGAGACACATTCCTTGCACATGCCATCTGGCCTCATTACATGCCGCACGCACCACGCAGCACCACCGGAGGGAGGACAACGTCCAACGCTACGCACTGGCCCCCAGCCATACGTCAGGGCAGACAAGCACTTAACTATGGGGTCTCCCGGCTACCCGTGCCACTTCCGCCGCACGTCAAGTCCCACACCAGAGTGAAGTAACGGACACGTCCAACAGACACGTCCCGGCCCGCCACAATGTGCGCCCAAACATTCTCTCTCACCAATCCAGTACCTTTCCTCCCTAAACCGGGTGAGCCAGCCATGAAGTGGGCTGATTGAAAGGGGTACTTCCTCAACTACATGTCCGCCTTAGAAGGTGAAGGTGAGGAACAGTTTTCCAGTAAACGCAGGAAGAGGATACTATTACACAACCTAGGTCCGGAAGGATTAAGGGTCTACGAGAATATGGTAAAGAAGCCAAGGGTCGCAACAGATGAAGATGTGTTCCAACACACCCTGGAAGACCTCGACAACCACTACCAGCCAGTGATCTGCACGGCCATAGACAGGTACAATTTCTTCCAAAGAAAACAGAGTGACTCAGAGACGGTAGAGGATTACGTCGCAGCACTAAAGAAACTGGCTATCAACTGCAAATTCGGTCACCTTCACGATGACTTAGTGCGCGACCAAATCATAATGCATACCACCAGCACCAGCGTCCAAGAGAAGCTGTGAGTGAGTGGTGACGCGCCCTTGCACGAAATCATAGCGATCGTCAAAAAGGCTGAGTTGCCTAAACGATGTGCGGAAGCAGCAAAGAAAGACGCAGACACTAAACCAGCGATATGTAAAGTCACAGACTCCAGAGGGACAAGAGACAGACCTGCACCCATAGCCAACCAAGGAAATAGCAGACGGCCCACCAAGAACACCTCGGGGCCCGCCAGACCTTCCCCAGAAAAGAAAGGTTCCTGCTAAAGATGTGGTAGCCACACACACATGGCCAATGATAAACGCTGTCCAGCCTATCGTGTCAAATGTTCCTATTGTGGGGTAGTGGGACATTTCGGCAAAGTTTGCAGGAGAAGACCCAGCAGCTCCTCAGTGAAATGTGTCATGTATGAGTCGGAACCAGAAACGGGGGAGGGCGAGGGTGACGACAAGTGCATCATGTGTATTGATGACCAAGTAATGGGCATTACCTGTAAAGCTAAAAGCAAACCCTCCTGCCTACTGACCATTGGTGGCGTTCCAATCTCCATGGTAGCCGACTCTGGGTCCCCGTTCAAGATCATACAAAGGGACATCTGGGAAAGTGATTTTGCAGACACCATAGGAAGCCACCTGCACCCCACAGATGTACACCCTGTAACTTACACAGGGGAGAGAATCCCCATGGTAGGTTTTAGACAGCTGACATTTGAGTTCAAAGGGAGGGAAACCATGGGCAAACTATACGTAGCTGAGAAGGGCCCCTCTGTGCTTGGATGGTTTGACCAAGGAGCATTGGGTATACAATTGAACCCCAACGGAGAAACCCAAGTCCTCATGACGGATGAACCTCCCAGGCCCGTAGGCATTGACTTGCAGACGGAGTTCCCCAACGTCTTTGGAGGGACAATTGGCCGACTGTCAAAATTCACACACAAGATAGTGCTCAAGGAGGGCGCTACACCGGTCAATCACAAAGTAAGAAACATCCCATTCAATTGTAGAGAGGCCGTGCAGCTGGAATTACAACGGTTGGAGGATAACGGCATCATCGAGCCCATCGAAAGCGCTGAATGGTTAGCAACTTTAGTCGTGGCATGCAAACTGAATGGCAAGGTGCGCCTATGCATTGACTTACGAGAACTGAACAAAAATATACTGGTGGACAAGTTCCCTCTTCCACGCTTTACGATCTGTTGGCCCAGACCAAGGGGATCAAGTGGTTCTCCACAGTAGACCTTACGGCAGCATACCACCAGATCCTGCTCCACCCTTCATGCAGAAAGCTGACCTCCTTCATCATGCCGTTTGGCTGCTACAGGTTTCGGCGACTCCCGTTCGGACTGGCTTCCGCCGCGTCCGTGTTCCAAAAACTGATGCACAAACTATTCAAAGACTGCACCAACGTCTTATACTTTCAGGACGATATCCTCATCATGGGAACCACCAAACAGGAGCACAATATCACACTCCGCAAGGTGTTAAAGACGCTATCGGAAAACAGCCTCACCGCGGAACTGGAAAAGTGCAAGTTCGGCCTACGCACCGTCACATATTTGGGGCATGAAATTGGTGAAAATGGCATCTCCCCGAAAAAGGCGAATGTGGAGGCCATCAAGTCAGCACCCAAGCCATGAACCAAGGAAGATGTCCGTTCATTTCATGGGTTGCCGGAATTTTACAGCAAATTCGTCAGAAATTTCGCAACCAAAACCCACAGCATGCGCCAGCTCCTGAAGGACAAGACCACCTTCTGTTGGACACCGGAAGCGGACCGAAGTTCGAGACCGTAAAAAGAGACATATGCGATGCCATCCCCTTGCACAGTTTCGACAGCTCTGCCACCAGCATATTGACGACAGACGCCAGTGACAAAGGACTAGGGGTGGTCTTATCGCAACGTGCAGCCAATGGCACGGAAACCACGATCGACCTCGCCTCCCGCTCTCTTGCACCCAACGAGGAGAAATTCAGCACCATTGAGAAAGAGATGTTGGCTTCCACTTGGGCCATGGCGTAATTTCGACAGCATCTTTGGGGTTCCCGCTTTAACCTCAGAACGGACCACAAGCCGCTAATCAAGGTCTTAACGTCCAGCAGCCATGCTACAGCAACTCCACGCATTGCCAAAATGTCGCTCAAACTCCTTGACTTCGTGTATGACGTAGAATATCTTCCAGGCCAGAAGAACAAAGTGGCGGATTTCCTCAGCCGCTCCGCCGCCATGGACAGTGCTCCTGACCCCAGCGATTGGGATGAATTCCAGGTCGCCCTCACGGCAGACCACAAACTAGTCATCAGTGCACAGGACTGGATCTCAGCCTATGACACCGACCCCGCACTGTCACAGGTGAAATCCTTCGTCACACAAGGGTGGCCTGCCAAAAAGCACTTGACAGAGGAAACCAAGAAATATTGGGAAATATGGGACAAATTGTCCCTCAGCGACGACACCGTCTTTTTACTCAGGAGAGACAAAGTAGTACCCCCCAGAGCGCTGATAGACCGCATTCTGGACAACATGCATGACGGCCATCTGGGCATCGTGAAATCCAAACGGAGGTTAAAACAGTCATATTGGTGGCCTGCCATCAACGCTTCTGTGGAAACCTACGTACGGGCATGCACGCACTGCGCCAATGCGGACAAGTCGTTGACGCTCCTGAGGCCTCCCATGGGCTAATTCACCACTGCGGTCAACCCCTGGGACGAGTTATCCCTCGACATATTGGGTCCCATCCTCGACTCCTGGGGCATACCCAAATATGTAATCGTCTTAGTCGACAGGTACTCCAAATGGCGGGAGATCCAGGTCTGCGAAAAAGTGGACACTGATGCGGTCATCGCTTTCCTCACCGGCGCCTTCCTGAGAGAAGGGATCCCAAGAGTCATCACATGCGACAACGGGCCCCAGTTCATCTCTGAGAAGTGGACGGCGTTCACACGCAGAAATGGCATCAAGACCAACCATACTCCTGTGTACCACCCCGCCGGCAACGGCCTAGCCGAAAGGTTCAACCGTGTCATCATGGGATCTGTTCAGGCGGCCATCAGCGCGGGCAAGAACTGGGAAACAGAGCTCCAGAACACGCTCTGGGTATATCGCATCACGCCCACAGTGACGGGCTACAGCCCGTTCTTGATACTGCGAGGGAGAGAACCATTCACGAAGGACAACCTTGCATGGATGAACATGAAACTTCAGAGCAAATGGTCTCCGGCTGTGGTTCGAAGCAACATTGAAAAGGCTCAAAAAGTTTACAAGGACAACTACGATAAGAAGCATGGTGTGCGAGAAGTCTAATTAACCCGGGGAGACTGGGTTCGTGTAAAGCTGGGCCATCCGCGCAGGAAAGGAGACAGCAAGTTCAGCAAGCCCTTACAGGTCAAAGAACTCTACTCTCGCTCGGCGCTACTGAGTGACAGCAAAGTGTGGTCCCAATGCCGGATGGCGAAATGCAACAAGGTACTACAGTGGCACAAAGCCAGCTTCCCCACAAGTGCAGGCTACGACGGTGAGGATGCAGACGCACAAGTGGCCCCGCCGCCAGTGGACTCCAGAGCTACTAGCACCATGAGGGGGACAGGGGTTAATACAGAGACCACAGTAGGAAGAAACATCGGAGTTCCTACTCAGCAACCACCTCCTCAGGAACCCAATGACAACCCAGACACAAGGCAGGGCATTCCCACAGCACACGTAGCTGAGGAGCAAGCCTTCTCCACACGTACCCACACAGGCAGAATAGTGGTGCGCCCCAAGAGATACAACGAGTTTGAAATGTAACCCTGCTACCGCACTACCACTGCCCCCCGCACAGGACACCCTCTTTACATCCCTGTCTCCCCACCCTTCCCCTCCTTCTTCCCCCCTCCCGGGGAAGCACCACACACAGGGCTTCCCGTGACCCACAGATTATTCAACATGCGCTGTTGTGACTGATGTAAGTTCACTTTGTTCTCCTTTTGTTGTTATTGTTAAGGGGGGAGATGTGTGGTGTCGCAGTCTAGTCGTCAGGCGACCACGTGACCCCACGCGGTGCCTGACGGGGACTGCGCGCGCACCGGACTATGTACGGGGATTGATAAGCGAGAGTACACTTATTGCCCCTCTCCGGAATAAACCCTGAAGCAACACTAATCTGTGTCCGTGTATCCTTTTGAGGGTGGATCCGGACATTACAAGCACCAGTGGACAATGGTTGTGCTGCCAGATCCCAGACGTGATTGAGCCTTTTCCTGCCAGGAAAAAAAGGCTATCTCTACACCGCCAAGACAAGCAGCACACGCTCGTGGTCTGACATCACAGCAGCTTCCCCCAACCAGCGCAAGGGAAGGAAGAGATATTAGCTTATGTTACCAATCATGAGAGTCAGTGCTGCCATTTAGGCCGCTGCACCATATAATCCTTTTTCCGATTGGCCTGTAGCCCACAGGGGCGGGCTACGTGGCGCAAAGCCGAAATACTGAATATCTTAAAGGAAAGGATCACCTGGCAGCTGGAGGTTTAGCTGATTTGCGTGATTAATACCAGACGCAAGTGAAAAATCCAGGCTTTAACCCCTTTGCAGACACCCATGTGCATAGCAGGACTACTCCTTAGTCCTAAGAGGATTGGTTTTCAGACAATGGCATTGTTAAAGCTCTCACCTTTACAATGACACATCCTTCATTTGACTGAAACAATGACATGAGTATGGAGAATATCCCCATTCCAGAAACAATCTCGTCGTCAAAACATCCCTTACTCTGTTTTCATGTACTACTTTCCTACTAACTCTGCTGCCTAGCAGTACTAACAAAAGAAATATTCAGGTGATGAACAATCCAAAGACATGTTTGCAGTCATTTTAAGCGCAGTAACTCAATTAAAGACATCATGAAAGAGTTAATTGGAGGCGCTGCTTCTCCCCGTATTAGAGTTTCAAGATCACATTGACATTTCTAAATTGGAAGTTTTACATAAAGGCTAGTGAATTTACCCCCAGCTGGGAAAACATGGCTTAGAAAGAGTTTTACATCCGTCCTATTGATCTCTAGATTATCTCACAGTTGAGACAGCTCTCCCTCTGGGAGAAGCAGGGAGGGGAAACAAATGTGGGAAAGTGTGTAGAATTTCTTCCTCTGACTCCAGGGTTATGCTGATCAAATCTGCCAGGCTGAAAGCAAGGACAAGGATTTTTTTCTGCTTTAGTTTAGTCAATACCTGGGAATCTATTAGAAATTGAAAATGTATTTAGCTGCATGCTGGCCTACATCACACTTATCTGCAGTATTTATGATTCCTCCATTACTTACTTTCAAACTTGGTGTTCACACATTTCCATTGCTATTTTAAAAATGGAATGTTAGTTTTCTAAAGTGCACTTTAAAACAAACTGCGTTATACAGTACAATACAATGCCAGACGACTACTGATTCAGCTAATTCATATATATCATAAGAAAATGGAAATGTACTCCCCTTTAGATGTTAGTGGTTTTTGGCCTTTTTGGACGTGTAATAAGAGCCTCTGTGGAATCATACATTTCCATATTTACGCCCACACATAACTAGAACGATTTTCGAGAGGCGGAATGTCTGCAAATTTATGGTTAAGGTTGTTGTGCAAATTCACCTTAACTGTTTTTTAACACCTGACATTTATGGATGACAGATGGTGGTGGTCTTTCACACCGAGGAGCGGATCTACTATGCGTTGGGATGGGGACTCAGAAGAGGGCCTTAGGTGACGGCAGTGGCGCAAATGAAACAGTGCAACTTTCTGCTACAAATTATAATTTGCACCAGATCTACTGATGTAGCACGCTCTGGATTTGTGTGATACGCTAGCTTCAAATGAAAGCAGGTACAAACAATAGGCAAGCCGACTGAGGCATGATGTTCCCACATGTAACGTCTAATTGCTGCAAAATGATAACTCACATGGACGATTCTTCTCAAGGATGAACATTGACTAAAAACGTCATGCAAGACCCCGCTGTCTCACCATTGCACCATTTTGCAACATTAAGCACCTGTTCCAACACTAAGCACAAGTGCATGCAATGCCTTCATCAATGCACTACTCTCTCTAAAGATGGCACCGCACAATTTTTTCTGCTCTCAAAAAACCACTCTGCGGATTGTCACGCAGCTCTGCATTACTTTTTGTAAATTTGTACTCCTTTTGTGCCTTATTTGTGTCAACTTCTGTCAGCCTTTCGTGGCACTGATAGTGTCAGTAGAGGTTGACAAAACTCCACAAACTAGGTACACAAAATAGATGTTAAAAAAACATTGGTAAGGATACTTGTTTTCCTACCCCACTACCATGCCCTTCACCACAAGTTGGGCATAGGTGCACCACAAGCCTGGAAGTATATGCAAATGTATTCTTTTGGTATTCTGCGTGCTTGCATTGTTAGAGTTGGGTGATAATGGAACATCCTACAATTTCTGGAAGAACTGCAATATTGGGAAGAAAAGCTATTGGGTGAATTTCTTTCCTCGTACTATTGTGTAGAAAAAATAATTGGCAGAGTCTTCTCATGACTTAGAATTTCCTCTAGAAATCAGAGAAGTTTCCATTTCCAAGGAACGAGGTGAGCCATCTGAGAGTGTCCCCTTGAATGGTGATGTAGTGGAGTCTTTCAATCAGCATATGGTGGGATACATTGTTGAAGGCTGCCAAGAGGTCAAGGAGGATCAGAGCTGCTGTTTCTCCTCAGTCGACAAGGGTTCGGATATCGTCGGCGGCTGAGATCAGGGCAGTTGGGTGCTGTGATTGCTTTTGAGGCCGTATTGAGAGGTGTAGAGTAGCTGGTTCTGCTCCAGGTGTGTTATGAGTTGCTTGCTGATGATCTTTTCCAGTACTTTCGCTGGGAAAGGGAGCAGGGAGATTGGGAAGTAGTTTTTGAGTTTGCTGGAATCGGCAGAGGGTTTTTTTGAATAGTGGTCTGACTATGGTGTGTTTCCAGGCGTTGGGAAATGTTGCAGTGGTGACAGAGGTGTTGAGCAGGGTGGTGAGTTCCTGGCCAATCCTTTGGTTTCCAAGGTTGAAGATGTGGTGTGGGCATGGGTCTGTGGGAACTCCTGATGGATTTATTTCATGGTGTAGGTGGTGTCCTTGGTGGAAAAAGAGGTTCCAGGTGGTCAGTCTGTGGTTTGTGTAGATTGTGTTGGTAGTGTATCTGTCGAGGAAGTCTGTAGGTGTCGGTTGGGGTTTGAGGTTTCTGTATATGGTTGTGATCTTGTAGTGGAAGAAGTCGATGAGGTTGTCGCACAGCTCCTGTGAGGGTGTGATGTTGTTTTAGCTGGCAGCCCAGTTGGCGAATTCTTTAAGATGTTGAAAAGTTCCTTGGCGTTGTTGGTGCTGATTTTCATGTGTGTGGCTAGGGCTTGTTGCCCTCAGCAGGCTGTGATAGAGGTTGAAGGCTGCCCTGTTGGAGGTGTCTTTGCTGGTGCGCCATCTCGTCTCCAGCTGTTTGAAACTTATTTCACTATTCTGAGTTTTTGTTTGTATCAGCTGGCCTTTTTGGAGGATTTTCTCTGGATGTTGATCTTGATGGAGATAATGCTGTCAGTACAATTAGTGATCCAGGTGTTGAAGTTCTTCACTACCTGTTCAAGGTTGGTGCTGGTGGCAGGGTTGGAAGTGTTGATGGCATCCATCCAGCTGGTCTCTGAGATTTTGTTCCACCTCAGGTGGGGGCGCTGGTCATCTTGGGGGTGGTGTTGTGGGGGCTGGAGATGCTGAAGTGGACAATGATGTGATTGGTCCATGTGCGTTCTGTGGCATGGTTGCATTTGACACGGTTGCTGGAGGTGAAAATGGGGTCGAGCGTGTGTGTAGGGTCGTGGACGATCTGGGTCAATCCGAGGATGCTCATACTTTTGAGTAGGTGTGTGGTGTTGTTTTCGTTGGGATCATCAATGTGGAAAATTAGGTCGGCGAGGAAGATGTAGTCCTTGAAGCTTAAGGCTAGGGGTGCAATGAAATGTGTGATGGTGTTGCAGAAGCTTGATCAGGGACCTAGGGGTTGGTATGAGAGGGTAACTCTGATGGTTGTCTTGTCGTGCGTGTAGAGCTTGAAGTTGAGATGCTCAATGGTGGTGGTGGTGGTGTTGACTGTATGGTCTCTTTGTGGATGATGACTGTTCCTCCTCTCCAATTGTTGGTGCGGGCCTGGTGAGTGATTTTATATCCATCAGGGATCGCTGAGGCAATGTCTGGGGTGGATGTGGGGTTAGGCCAGTGCTCAGTGAGGAAGGCGATGTCGGATGTGAGGGTGGTTATGAAGTCCAATAATTCGGAAGAATGCTTGCATAGTGTGTTGAGAAGGTGCGTATTCAAGTTGGTGTTTTTGTTCAGGTGGCATCTGTGGTGTGGTTGGGGTGGGGCTGGTTGATGGGCTGGTGTTTGTGCTGTGGCAAGTGAAGTGGCAGTGGGTGCAGGTGAAAGGTCCTACCATGGAGAATGGATAGGTGCGGTTGCATTGTTTGTTGCGGTGTCTGGAGTCGAGGATGTAGAGCCTGACATTGGTGCATCTTCGGGGACCAGAGGGAATGAGGTGATGGCACTGGGCGTGGTCCATGCATGGACTGGCACAGACAGGCTTGCCTGTGGTATGCCTT
The DNA here is from genome assembly GCA_963921515.1 of Calotriton arnoldi. Taxonomy (NCBI): domain Eukaryota; kingdom Metazoa; phylum Chordata; class Amphibia; order Caudata; family Salamandridae; genus Calotriton; species Calotriton arnoldi. The sequence goes on from CAWUFW010019594.1 coordinate 147,071, forward strand.
TGGAGCACCAGTGACGCGCCTGCTGAGTGCTTCAGCTGCGTGGTTGCACGGCAGCCTGGATTAAGTAGGTCCTGGGGTGGGTTGGGCTTCTGTTGGCAGGAAGAACAGTGAGTGGGAAAACCCAGGTTAGAGAACGCGGGCGGGAAACCCAGGCAGCGGTGGTGTCACTGGATTAGTCTGGAACAAGTAGGAAGTGGAGGCCACAGGCAAGTGGCAGGCTAGGTGTCCAGGTGCCTACTATTTAAGTTGTCGGGGCAGAAAGGGCCCCTTCATGTTTACTGTTTTTTTTATTATTTCCTAGAATTTCTGTGCATGGTTTCAGCAATTATCAGTGTGAAATTACCAGACTGCTAACATAGAAGATTTAGTGCTAATGCCTTCAATGATTCTGTTAGGGATACGCTTTGCTAATTGCAAGCACTTGAGTGTTTGAAACAGTGAGATAATGATGGAAAATGGCTGCTGGCCAAAAATAAAAGAGACTTCCCATCTTTTACTTCGTCTCCTGTTTCCTTAGTCTCCAAGGCCATCCTAAGGAGAGTTTGCAAGGTATTCCTCTGGAGTAGGCACCTTCAAGTTGTTTATGGCCAATTGCACCTGGGCACATCCCAGGTATACCCGCCCTATAAGAATTTTTAAGGAGGGACACTCTGCTGTATCCTTGTTTGGGTTTTTGAACTGAAAGAATGCACTAACTGTTACTGACAGTAGGCTGTTGCCTAAGTATCAAGAAAAGGACATATATTCATGAGCTCCACTCAAGCTCGATGAAAATCCTGAAGCTTAGAGAATTTCTATTAGACTCCTTCCTGAACTCTTTTTCATGGCAGAGACATGGCTTGACACCTTGACAAGCCCAGATGTGGCTATTTGGTTATCTGATTACATGCCTTAGTTGTAAGGGCTATCTCATTTCGTTGCATTGAAGCCTTGAGCTAACCAGCAAACCTTGCTATCTGGTGAAGGTCATATTAAGTCCAGATTGTAATAGTGATAAAATTCTTATGGCAACCTCTGATACCTCTCAAAATGAGACCACCTGGATATGTGTCTCATTTTGGATCTGCCCTAAATGACCTGATGGCCCTAAAGTATGCTCTTTTATTTTACTAGCAGATTTTAACATAAGGGGTGAGGACCTTAAACATTTTGACACTGCCCTCCCTCTTACGGCATGTGCTATCTGGGAGCTTTAAAACATATTATCTGACATCACGCACATTGCCAGATAAACCATTAATCATACTTATTCACATGATAATTCCATTATTTTGAACTCCTCAACTTTTGTTCCTTAATATCATTGCGCAATTATCTCTTTTGACTTTTGTATCAGCATCCCTGTGGCCAAGGTTTTCTCTTCCATCTTTTCACTTCCAAGAGTCTGTAGCACAGTTAAATATGTCAGTCTTTCACACACTTTATCTTCTTCCCAATAATCACTCACCTGGGTCTGTATTACCATGAGGTGGCACTTTCCCTGTTAGCGCTACAGGTGCGTCAGGCACAAACTGAAAGTGGGCCCTATTATGGTGAATGCTCTGCCCTCAGGGCAGCCCTGAACTTGTGCTGCCCTGGAGGCAGGGCATTCAAGTGAAATACACCAGCTCCCCCGCATTAAGATATTCAAACTTAATACCTGTAGAAGCCGACGTGCCACCCACCGAAAGAAGGTCTGTCAGGTCTAAGCCAGAGAAATCTAAAAGCAAGCAAGCCCAGACACCTCTAGCATAGCCCACGTTTATCGACTCCCCATCTACCACACTCGACATGTGACACCTCAAAGGCTGGTGAAATACACTTTCCCACTGGGTCAGGTGAGTGCAAATGTGTATAAGGGAAATTTGTTGCAGTTCTCGATTGTAGTACAGTGAACTCGGGAGATGAATGGGAGCTCCAGCCCACAGGAACCAATGATGAGGGTGAGGCTACGGGTTTGTCCAGGTAGCCGAGGAGGACAGCAAATTTGATGGTGATGCCAGGCTAACTAAAGCAGAGCTTTGCGCAGAGCAAAAGGGCCAGGCCAGTCGGCGTCAGGAAGAGTGGCATGAACAGAGGCTCAAGAGAGAGAGGGCACACACCAGGATTTAGAAGAAGAATATAGGACAGCTCACTCTCCTCATGAGGCAAGCAAAGCCAAGTACAGGGCTCCGTAATGGGAAGAGTCGGAGGTCAATGGAAGGCTACTAGCAGGATCTCAAAGCCACATCCTTCAGTCGACATAGGAGAGGGTCTGACCAAGAAATAAAAGAGCGACAAAGAAATACAAACCCCGAGAGAGATAAGAGCTAAAAGGTAAGGCAAGGCCTGTGTATACCCATTTTGTGACCTATTAGCAGATTGGACTGAGGAGAGGGACCAATATGACAGGTCTTGGCATAGGGAAGGTTCTTTTGAGCCAGAGGAAATTACAGTGGCGGAGGACTGCATCAGGCAGGAAGGAGAACTTCCTCTACATGCAGCGATGCCTTGCGAGATGGGTATATTATGTTGAGGAAAAACTGGTAGAGTCACCTATCATGAGAGTGTGCCCGTTACTACAGAAGTGCGCAGCGGGGATTATATACGTGCCATGGTCCTAGATGGCTAAAGAGGGGTTGAGAACAAAGTTACCGCCATTGCTGGATGGAGCAGGGAAATGGATTGCATGCTGCGAGAAAAACACAGCAGGTATCAATCTAGTAATAGGAAACATTAGGAGTCTGCTAAACAGTCTAATTGGGGAGCAGACTAACACGGTGTTCGCCCAAGCTCACATTCCAGCAATCACGTTGACAGATACCCAACATGACGGGCCGCATTTAATATGCTCCGGCACCGGACCTGGACTGCCCTGAGAGAAATATTCCCTGACTGCCCAGATGTGGGAGGCCTAATGGCAGAGACCATGAAGCAAGAGGAAAGCATAAATGTTTCCTGGATAGAATAAGGGAAAGATGGGGACAAGAAACCGGACAGCCGGGGACCGATACCGGCCACAAGTCACATTTTTCTACAAAACTCTTAAAAAAGGGTGACCTACCAAGATAAAGAGCGGGCTGGACAGCATAGTTGGTTTAGATACAAAACCCTCACAGGAGATACAAGCTCACATACTCCACTATCATAAGAAAAAGCAAGAGAAGGATAGAGAGAAGCAGGAGTAGGCCGAAAGAGGCACAGCAAAAATAGTTCAATGCAAGTTGAAAAGACTGCCTTCGAGGGGACGGCTATGGCCGTAACCTTGCAGATGGCACCAGTCACAATGGGGGCTTGTTAGACCTGGCACCATTGGCGTGGGTCTCCCTTCCATTTTTTTGCTGTTGCCTCTTATGTTTTTGCTGGTTTTAGATGCTTTTGGGCACTGTGCCACTGCTGTTCAGTGCCACAGTGCAAGTGCTCCCTATGGTAAATTGATGTATGGATTAGTGACTCCATGATTGGCTTGTTTGGCTTACTGTCAGACCCTAGTGCAGTGCACTGCGTGTGCCCAGGGCTTGTAAATCAAATGCTGCTGGTGGGCTTGCAGCACTGGTTGTGCCACCCACCGGAGCAGCTTGTAAAGTGTGTCTCAGGCCTGCCATTGCAGAGCCTGTGGGCAGTCTGGTACTGCCATGTTGACTGGGCAAGTGTACCCACTTGCCAGTCCCTAAACCTTCCCTTTTATACATATTAGTCACCCCTAAGGTAGGCCCAAGGGCAGGGTGCATTGTAGGTAAAGGTAGGACATGCCCTGCTGTGTGTGGCATGTCCTAATAGTGAATTACAGCCATTTTCGTTTTTCACTATTGCAAGGCTACCTGTTCCCCATAGGCCAGAATGGGCAGTTAGATTATGACATCTTATAATCCTAACTGACTCAGGGAACTAGGTAGAAATTCGAGTTTAGTATGCCTGAACTAAGAATGATAAAATACATATTTTAGTGAAGTTGGTTTTAACATTCTGTGTTTGAAAATACCACTTTTAGAAAGTAGGTATTTTCTTGCCTAACTATCCAAGCCTGCCTCTGCTAGGTTGTGTATTCCTTGTCTGGAGTTTGAGTGACAGGGGCTGGGGGCTGCCAGGAGACAGGGTGAGTCAGCACAGGGCTGAATAGAGAGATCTGCATGCAGATAGGAGGGAGGAGTTGCACCTGGGACCTGAATAGGGCTGTGCCTTTCCTCCACAATGCTGGCTCCACCTCCTGTTGTGTGTCTGATGTCCCTGGCCTACACTGTGAAAGGAAAGAAGGAGTCTTGTCAACAAAGTGCTCCAGGACTGACCAGAACTGGTTTTGGACTAGGCAAAGGCCTCTCTGCCTTCAGAGAACAAAGAGAAAAGGTGTATAAAAAGGGGACCCAGACCCCTAGGAAATTAGATCACTTCTGGGAATCAAGACGAACCTTTGCTGAGGAGAAGAACCAGGAAGCTGAAGGAGGAGACTACCCCTGTGCTGTGTGTTTGGGGTTTGGCCTGCAGTGGTTGCTTCATTACCAAAGAGAGGAGAAAAGGACTGAGTGTGCTTTCTATCAACTTGAAGAAGAATCTCCAAGAGCTTGAACTAGAGCTTGCCTCCTGCCTGAAGTCTCAGGGATACAAGACTTCACCAACCAGCTCCCCTGAATTCCCTTGCTGGGAATTGAAGTGCCTGCTGTTGTGCTGGGCCTTCTGAGAGACTGCGTGTCGCTGGGAGCTGGAAGCGCGACGCAACGACGAGAAGCGTGTCGCCGCCGCAGCCGCTGTCATCGCATCGCCGAGGAAGCGAGACGCCGCTGCCGCTGTCATCATCGCATCGCCGAAGCGCGGCGCATCGCCGGAGAAGCGGGACGCTGCCACAGAGGACATCGTCGCATCACCGGAGAAACGCGCCGCAGGGCCTGTCGCGGCTCCAAAGATCATCGAGTCGCCGCACGGCCGTCGGGCGTGCACGCATCGCACCAACATTGTCGCATCGCAACCAAGACGCTATTTCGTCGCATCATACCGGAGAAGAGTATCGCATCGAGGTGCCATCTTGTCGCATCGCACCGGAAAGCAGTAAGAAACTGACGCATCACCTCCCCACACAGTAAGGAAACGAGCATCAACTCCCCTGCGCAGCAGTAAGGAACCGACGCATCCACTTCCCTGAGTGTAAGGAACCGACGCATCACCTTCCCTGCGACCCTTTTGTTTTCTTTGCGTTACGCATTCAAGGTACATTGAGAGTAAAGTGTTGCATCTACAACTTGAGAGAACTGAACTATTTTATAACATTCTAAAGTCTATTTTTGAGTACAGTATTGTGGATTTTTGTCGTTTGGTCTTGTGTTAAGTCTATATAAAAATACTATTTTTATAAATACAACCTGTGTGGTGTCCATCTGTAGTGTTGTCACTGTATTACGGTATGTGTTCACAAATGCTTTACACACTGCCTCTGAGATAAGCCTGCCTGCTCGTGCCAAGCTACCAAGGGGTGAGCAGGGGTTATTTTAGGAGTGTAGCCCCTTACCCTGACTAGACGTAAGGGTCCCTATTTGTCACAGGTACCTACCTATGCCAACTAGAGACCCCCAAATCTAACATTGGTGGTCAGCGGTGAGGATTTGGACTTGCATTTGTGATTCATATGCAGTGATTGGTGTACACTACTAGTGAGTGCAGACCATAACGCGACCACATACTTTTTGAGAATTTTTCCTTGGAACTTCTTTTCTATTTTTGATTCTTGAGAACTGCCAGTCTTTTTGCTACGATGAGCAAGTCAGCATCCATAGTATCTGTAGACATTGTTTTGGAAGAAGAGAGAATTGATACCTACACTGTGCTTTATCTCAAAGCTTTGTGCAAGAAATTTAAAATCTCTGTGAAAGGCCTCACCAGGAAAGAGGAATACCAGAAGGCGCTGAGGGCCTGGGTAGAATCTAGGAATGCCAGTGAGCATCCTGAGGAGCCAGTAGTGGAGGCAGAGGATTTAAATGAGCAGCTTGAAGGGCCAGTGGGCCCAACTGGAGGGAAAGCACCTTCAGGGGCGGGCAGCAGTGTTTCTTCCAAAGGGTTGTCCCCAGGAGAGCTGGAGGACAGAGCAAGGGAGAGGATGCATAAATTGGAGCTAGCTAGGCTCAAAATGGATGGTCAGAAAGAGATAGAGAGCAAGAAAATAGAGCTTGGGATGGAGTTAGAAATGAAGAAGTTAGCCTTAGAGGAAAAGAGAATGCATTTTGAGCATGAGAGAGGATTGAGGGAATTGGAACTCAAGGCCAAGAAGTTAGAGGTTTCTCCCTCTGGTGGCAGCACACTGCCAGTGCATGTAGAAGCAAGACCCTACATTACCAAAGATGTAGTTAAAGATTTCCACAAGAATGAAGATATTGGTCAATGGTTTAGGGCTTTTGAAGCTGCAATGTTGGCCCACCGGGTCCCTGAGAACGATTGGGGAGCGGGGTTGTGGGGCCGCTTTGTTAGTGATGGGAGGGACACTTTGTTGGATTTGCCTACAGAGGAGCAGATGTCCTATACCCACATGAAGGGAGCCCTAATGTCCAGATTTGGTTTGACCCCAGAGCTATACAGACAAAGGTTTAGAAATTGCAGAAAACTGGAGTCTACCACTTGGGTGGAATATGTGTCTTTCTTTTGCAGAGCATTGGATGGTTGGGTGAAGGGTAGCAAAGTGGATAATTTTGAGGCGCTCTATGATTTGCTTGCATGGGAGCACTTGTCAAATAACTGTTTTCCAGAGCTACGCCAGCATCTTATTGATAGCAAGCTGACTAACCCTAGGAAGCTTGCTGAGGAGGCGGACCGCTGGGTGAGCACCCGGGTCCAGAAGGGTCATGTGGGAGACTTCGCCAAAGGTGGGCAGGGTCCCCAGCAGAAGAGTGGGGGGGGCAAGGGTAAACAGAGGGAGTTCCAGAAAGGGCCCCAAAGTAATCCCCAAGGGAACCAAGGGAAAGGTTCCCAGCGTCCCCCTGAGAAGAAGGCAGTGGCCCCGACAGATAAGCCTGTTCACAAGGGGCCCAAGACCTGTTTTAAGTGTGGTCTAGTAGGCCACTGTTCCTATGATGCTAGATGTCCCTTGTATGGGAAGACAGCACCCACTGGTGCACCACCCCGGCAGTTGGCTAGTGTAGCCCTGGGGGAGGAGATGGGTGCCCAGGGTGGGTGGGGTCCCACAGAGATGTCCCTAGTCTCTTTAGGAGACTGTGAGGTGGTCCCCAGGACCCAGCTGCCTGATAACACTAAAAAATACAGGCAGTGGGTGACCATCAATGGCAAGAGGGTGGAAGCTCTTAGAAACACCGGAGCCAGTGTGACAGCTGTCAGTTGTGGGTTGGTGTCTGAAGAGCAGGTAGTCCCAAATGCATTTTACCCAGTTGTTGCCGCTGACAACACAGAGAGCCACTGCAAGGTGGCACAGGTTCCCTTTGAGTGGAGGGGGTCTCAGGGACTCTTCAAGTAGCTGTGAGGCCAGCCATGACTGTTGAATGTCTGTTAGGTAATGATTTGGAGAGCTCCCCTTGGGCTAAGGTGGAGCGGAGAGCTCATTTAGAGATGTTGGGTTTGCCTGAGTGGGCCTGCGTGACCACTCGGTCTATGGCAGCCAGTAAGGGTGTTCAAGAAGACCTGGAGCCTGAGAAAATGGCCCAGGTGCCTGCCTTAAAGAGAAGAGGTAGGGGGCGTGCGAAACCGGCCCCTGAAATTCCCACGGCCCAGGAGGAGGCGTACCCTGAGGGGGATGCCCTGGAGCCTACCGGGGAAGAGATTGCTGAACTGGGAGACCTGCCTGAGCTGACCCATTGGCAGCAGGAAGGAGGTCCCTCCAGGGAAGAGTTCTGTGAGGAGCAGAACAAGTGCCCTTCTCTTGTGGGTTTGCGGCAGCAGAGCTGCAAACCAGGCAGCAGGTGATCAGTCTGGATCACATTGGATCTACTGGGAGAATGGTCTCCTGTATAGTGAGCCTAAGGTTGCTGAGCCTGGGTCAGCCCGTGTGCTGGTGGTACCCCAGCGCTTCAGAGCCTTCCTACTGGGGCTGGCTCATGATGTGCCTTTAGCAGGACATTTGGGGCAGGACAAGACCTTTGAAAGGCTTGTCACCCATTTTTATTGGCCCCAAATGCGCAAGAGTTCAGACACTCATTGCAGGACCTGTCAGACTTGCCAGGCAAGTGGAAAGAGTGGGAGGAAGCGCAAGGCTCCTCTCCAGCCATTCCCTGTGGTCAGCACCCCTTTGAAAGGGTGGGCATTGACATTGTGGGGCCTCTGGATCCCAAGACAGCCATGGGCAACAGGTTCATCCTGGTCTTGGTGGACCATGCCACCCGGTACCCGGAAGCCATCCCTCTCAGGAGAGTGACGGCCCCCGTGGTGGGACGTGTACTGAAGGGGATTTTCTCCCGCGTGGGGTTTCCCAGAGAGGTGGTGTCAGACCGAGGTACCAACTTCATTTCCAAGTATATGAAGTCCCTGTGGCAGGAGTGTGGTGTAACCTACAAGTTCACCACTCCTTACCACCCCCAAGGTAATGGGCTGGTTGAGAGATTCAACCGGACCCTCAAAGGCATGATTATGGGTCTTGAGGAACCCATGAGGCGTAAGTGGGACGTCCTCTTACCATGCCTTCTCTTTGCTTACCGTGAGGTGCCACAGAAATCTCTAGGGTTCAGTCCCTTTGAGCTTCTCTATGGACACCCAGTGAGAGGACCTTTGAGTTTGGTCAAAGAAGGCTGGGAGCAATCTCCCAGGAAACCTCCCCAGGATGTATATAGCTACATGCTGGCCTTTAGGAACCAAACTAGGCGATTCAGAAAACTCGCTGAAGCGAATCTGGAAGCCAGCCAGGAGGAGATGAAGCGGTGGTATGACCAGAATGCCACTCTGGTTGAGCTTCAGCCTGGTCAGAAAGTGTGGGTCATGGCCCCAGTGGAGCCCTGTGCGCTCCAGGATAAGTGGACCGGACCATTTGAGGTGGTGGAGCGCAAAAGTCCGGTTACCTACTTGGTGGACTTGCGGTCTCCCAGGAACCCCTTGCGGGTCCTGCATGTCAACCGCCAGAAGCCCCACTTAGAGAGGTCCGAAGTGGGCATGCTCCTAGCAACAGATGCTGGAATGGAGGAGGAGACTGAGCCTCTTCCTGACCTCCTGTCTGCAACAGAGCAAGATGGGTTAGTGGATGGAGTGAACCTCTCTTCCACCCTGACCCCTGAGCAGCAGAATGACTGTCACCAGTTGCTGGGACAGTTTTCTGACCTGTTCTCCCTGATTCCCAGTGTCACTGATTGGTGCGTCCATGATGTAGACACTGGAGACAGTCCTCCTGTCAAGCACAAAACTTACAGGGTGACTGACAGGGTGAGAGCTTGCATCAAGGAGGAGGTCTCCAAGATGCTTGCGTTGGGGGTGATTGAGTCCTCTAACAGTCCTTGGGCCAGCCCAGTGGTCTTGGTCCCAAAGGCTGCCGCACCGAGTGTCTCACCAGAACTGCGGTTCTGTGTGGACTACCGAGGGCTCAATTCAGTCACCAGGACTGACGCGCACCCCATCCCCAGAGCTGATGAGCTCATTGATCGGTTAGGGGCTGCCCGGTACCTCAGCACGTTTGACTTAACGTCTGGGTACTGGCAGATCGCCTTGACTGATGGGGCAAGAGAGAGGTCAGCATTCTCCACACCAGATGGGCACTACCAATTCCGGGTTATGCCCTTTGGGATGAAGAATGCCCCTGCCACCTTTCAGAGGTTGGTCAACCAGGTGTTGGCTGGACTGGAAGAGTTCAGTGCTGCCTACCTGGTTGACATTGCAGTGTTCAGCGCCAGTTGGGAAGAACACCTGCGCCACCTCTGGGAAGTGTTGATGGCGCTGCGGAGAGCAGGCCTCACGAAGAGGCGAGTAAGTGCCAGATCAGGCAGGGTTCTGTGGTGTACTTGGGACACCAGGTTGGGAGTGGCCAGGTGGCGCCCCTACAGCCCAAGATTGAGACCATCCTGACTTGGGAACCCCCAAGACCCAGACAGAGGTGAGAGCCTTTTAGGACTCACCGGGTATTACAGGAGGTTTGTCAAGGGGTATGGCAGCATTGTTGCACCCTTGACAGAGCTGACTTCCAGGAAGCAGCCCAAGAGAGTGGTTTGGACTGACACCTGTCAGAGAGCTTTTGATGCCCTGAAGACTGCGATGTGCACGGCGCCCGTGCTCCTGGCACCCAACTTCTCAAAAGAGTTTATTGTGCAAACAGACACTTCAGAGCATGGTGTGGGGGCTGTTCTATCACAGATTAATGAGGAGGGCCTAGACCAACCTGTAGCCTGCATCAGTAGGAGGTTACTTCCACGGGAACAGAGGTGGAGTGCAATTGAGCGTGAGGCATTTGCTGTGGTCTGGGCACTGCAGAAGTTGAGACCATACTTGTTTGGGACTCACTTCGGGGTTCAGACAGACCACAGGCCCCTCAGATGGCTGATGCAGATGAGGGGTGAGAATCCAAAGCTGTTGAGGTGGTCCATATCCCTACAGGGGATGGACTTCACGGTGGAACACCGCCCTGGTACAGAAAACGCCAATGTTGATGGTCTGTTCAGGTTTTTCCGCCTTAGTGATGAGAACTCCCCAGAGGTAGGGTGGTTCTCCCCACATTTCAGCTGGAGGGGACACGTGTTAGACCTGGCACCATTGGCGTGGGTCTCCCTTCCATTTTTTTGCTGTTGCCTCTTATGTTTTTGCTGGTTTTAGATGTTTTTGGGCACTGTGCCACTGCTGTTCAGTGCCACAGTTCAAGTGCTCCCTATGGTAAATTGATGTATGGATTAGTGACTCCATGATTGGCTTGTTTGGCTTACTGTCAGACCCTAGTACAGTGCACTGCGTGTGCCCAGGGCTTGTAAATCAAATGCTGCTGGTGGGCTTGCAGCACTGGTTGTGCCACCCACCGGAGCAGCTTGTAAAGTGTGTCTCAGGCCTGCCATTGCAGAGCCTGTGGGCAGTCTGGTACTGCCATGTTGACTGGGCAAGTGTACCCACTTGCCAGTCCCTAAACCTTCCCTTTTATACATATTAGTCACCCCTAAGGTAGGCCCAAGGGCAGGGTGCATTGTAGGTAAAAGGTAGGACATGCCCTGCTGTGTGTGGCATGTCCTAATAGTGAATTACAGCCATTTTCGTTTTTCACTATTGCAAGGCTACCTGTTCCCCATAGGCCAGAATGGGCAGTTAGATTATGACATCTTATAATCCTAACTGACTCAGGGAACTAGGTAGAAATTCGAGTTTAGTATGCCTGAACTAAGAATGATAAAATACATATTTTAGTGAAGTTGGTTTTAACATTCTGTGTTTGAAAATACCACTTTTAGAAAGTAGGTATTTTCTTGCCTAACTATCCAAGCCTGCCTCTGCTAGGTTGTGTATTCCTTGTCTGGAGTTTGAGTGACAGGGGCTGGGGGCTGCCAGGAGACAGGGTGAGTCAGCACAGGGCTGAATAGAGAGATCTGCATGCAGATAGGAGGGAGGAGTTGCACCTGGGACCTGAATAGGGCTGTGCCTTTCCTCCACAATGCTGGTTCCACCTCCTGTTGTGTGTCTGATGTCCCTGGCCTACACTGTGAAAGGAAAGAAGGAGTCTTGTCAACAAAGTGCTCCAGGACTGACCAGAACTGGTTTTGGACTAGGCAAAGGCCTCTCTGCCTTCAGAGAACAAAGAGAAAAGGTGTATAAAAGGGGACCCAGACCCCTAGGAAATTAGATCACTTCTGGGAATCAAGACGAACCTTTGCTGAGGAGAAGAACCAGGAAGCTGAAGGAGGAGACTACCCCTGTGCTGTGTGTTTGGGGTTTGGCCTGCAGTGGTTGCTTCATTACCAAAGAGAGGAGAAAAGGACTGAGTGTGCTTTCTATCAACTTGAAGAAGAATCTCCAAGAGCTTGAACTAGAGCTTGCCTCCTGCCTGAAGTCTCAGGGATACAAGACTTCACCAACCAGCTCCCCCCTGAATTCCCTTGCTGGGAATTGAAGTGCCTGCTGTTGTGCTGGGCCTTCTGAGAGACTGCGTGTCGCTGGGAGCTGGAAGCGCGACGCAACGACGAGAAGCGTGTCGCCGCCGCAGCCACTGTCATCGCATCGCCGAGGAAGCGAGACGCCGCTGCCAGTGTCATCATCGCATCGCCGAAGCGCGGCTCATCGCCGGAGAAGCGGGACGCTGCCACAGAGGACATCGCCGCATCACCGGAGAAGCGCGTCGCAGGGCCTGTCGCGGCTCCAAAGATCATCGAGTCGCCGCACGGCCGTCGGGCTTGCACGCATCGCACCAATGTTGTCGCATCGCAACCAAGACGCCATTTCGTCGCATCATACCGGAGAAGAGTATCGCATCGAGGTGCCATCTTGTCGCATTGCACCGGAAAGCAGTAAGAAACCGACGCATCACCTCCCCACACAGTAAGGAAGCGAGCATCAACTCCCCTGCGCAGCAGTAAGGAACCGACGCATCCACTCCCCTGAGTGTAAGGAACCGACGCATCACCTTCCCTGCGACCCTTTTGTTTTCTTTGCGTTACGCATTCAAGGTACATTGAGAGTAAAGTGTTGCATCTACAACTTGAGAGAACTGAACTATTTTATAACATTCTAAAGTCTATTTTTGAGTACAGTATTGTGGATTTTTGTCGTTTGGTCTTGTATTAAGTCTATATAAAAATACTGTTTTTATAAATACAACCTGTGTGGTGTCCATCTGTAGTGTTGTCACTGTATTACTGTATGTGTTCACAAATGCTTTACACACTGCCTCTAAGATAAGCCTGCCTGCTCGTGCCAAGCTACCAAGGGGGTGAGCAGGGGTTATTTTAGGAGTGTATCCCCTTACCCTGACTAGACGCAAGGGTCCCTATTTGTCACAGGTACCTACCTATGCCAACTAGAGACCCCCAAATCTAACAGGGCTCCACTGCATAACTTTATCTCGTTCCAAACAGGGAGTCCAGCAGCACAACCAGTTTAAGATAGGGGAGGTGGAAGCAGACCCTAGAGAGTGCTAATATTCCCATAGGCGGGGTCACCTGGTACAAAGGTGCTGGATAAAGGCACACCTTGAGCAACAGAAACAGCAGAGGTTAGTGAACCAGGGCCAGCTGCCATAGACCCCCACAAACACCCCTCCTTATTACCAAACACAGGGAAATATGAACATACTATATGCTCAGTTGCAGGGAGGTCCACTGGTCACCCCACAAAGGCAGCAGGGATCCAGAAATTGAGCAGGATCATGGCAACAGAAGCCACAGACAGGGAACCCAGAGCAACAGGGACTCGGGCCCCAACAGGGAGGGGGTGACAGTGTGGGGAGGTAGTGCCTTCTTGCAATCACAAAGCCAAAATACACAGTAAAATAGGCCCCCACCACAAATGTAGACAGGATATAATGATAATACCAATGACCTAACCCCCAGTAGTTCACCTAAAGACAAACAGCATCCCCCTTCCCACTTTTTCTGAGCAGAAAGGACTACAAACAGCATTGGAGTCTCAAAACTTTTTTACTCACTTCCAGGAATTCAGGGCTGCTCTTGGCTATCTCATCAGGTGTCCACATTAGGTCCAGCATCGATGATGAGGCCATGGGAGCACAGAATAATCAAGTTGCCTATAGCGCTTACAGAAAACAGGCCCCACAGGAAGATTCTAAATCAAAGGCGGGGTCGAGATCCAACCCAAGTATCTGAGACTTTGAGGCAAGGCCATGTAACACACCATGGGCTGGGAACAGAAAGGAGCACAAGCACCAAAACATGCTCCCGGGGCACATGGCAGATACCAGCAACACCAAATAACAATACGCCCCCTTTTCCCACTTTTCCGTGCACATATAGCAATACTGGGCTACACAATGCTTTGGCAAGGATAGCGTCACCCATATGAGTCCTACTAAATGCCACAGTTCTATTCCTCCCTGTATTCAAGAGACAACCTCACAAACATACCCATCACTGATCTGATCACTTAGATTTGAAATGTTGAAGGTCTGAAAACCACCCAAGTAGGATTAGGGGGGAGGCTCAAAGGCTTATAAAAATAAGTTCTGTCTAATGAATAATAATTGGGATCTCTCCCCAAATCACTAAAAATACATTTTTAACAGGGGTCACCTTCCAGTGCCTGACTAGATTGTGGCTAATGTAATGTTGGGATCACACACCTAGGGTAAAATACAGGGTCACTAAAACTATTGATAGTGGAGCATGTGTAATGTTTCTGAGTTAACAATCAACCAAGTTCTTTAAAAAAAGGGTAACTGAGAAGACAGCAAAGTGCTCCAACGCAACTTGTCATCAACCCCCATGAAGAAGGAAAAAAGGTCATTTCTGAACTTACACCAACGAAAGGAGGAAAAACCCACAGGCCTTTAGCGAGACGTCTACTTAACACCCGCATGGGTGCACCGTTCCTACATGTAGTCGAGCCCCTCAATGGCAATGGCGCCCATGAACTAAATACCGCGAAGATTGCCAAATTGGTCAGAAGGAGCACAACCGCCGGAGGAGCGCAGATGACTCCGAATGGACTCGCACCTCGAACTACAATATCACGACAAAAGTTATATATACTTGTATGATCTGCCTACTATGGGTAGTCCCACACTTGAGTACCACCGAGGAACTGCAGGGTCAAAAGAGATTCACTAATTGGGAACAACAGCGCCGACGTAGAGACCTTTCATATGTCACCTACATTTACACTAAAGAGAACACCTGCATCCCACATGCACTGCACAGCGCCCACTGCACAGCGCCCTGTTACATAATACCTGGTATCAACACATGACCCCAGTCAGCTACCAAGCATCAGCCAGGTCATTTTATGTCTATTGATTGATGTACACATGGTAGGGCAAGATAGGCTGTACCTGTCCCAAGAGGTAGCCCCGAAGTAAGTAAAATGCCTCTGCCAAGATCCAACCCAACAAGATAGAACCGTACAGGGTAGTTGTAAACCTGGCCCGAAACAACAACAACCCAACAGCGCTATACATTTTCACTGAACCCAATGATATCCAAACTGAGCTGGACAGAATGCGTAGGAAGAATAGCATTGGGGAGAATATCACCTGGCCCCGAGATTTCCCAGAGAAGAGATTTTTGAAGGTAGCCAAACCCCCAACTCAGTGCACAAATACATCTGCTACAGTGTCCATCTATGGACAGAGAATGGCTCTTAGGGCCCGATTCACAGAACTAACTTATGTCAAAAACGTAAAGTTAGTACTTTTTGGTATTCACAGAATACACTTACTCATTTTGGTATTCACAGAATGCACTTACTCATTTTGGTATTCACAGAATGCACTTACTCATACTAACTTTATGGCCGCACTCGGGCCGGAGATTCCGGCCCGGTGGTGGAGATTCCGGCCCGGAGGTGGAGATTCCAGCCCGGAGGTGGAGATTCTGCCCCGGAGGTGGAGATTCCGGCCGGTTGTGGAGATTCCGGCCGGTGGCGGAATGTCCGCCACCGGCCGGAATCTCCACAACCGGCCGGAATCTCCACCATCGGGCCGGAATCTCCACCTCCGGGCCGGAATCTCCACCTCCGGGCCGGAATCTCCGGCCTGAGTGCGGACATAAAGTTAGTATGAGTAAGTGCATTCTGTGAATACCAAAATGAGTAAGTGCATTCTGTGAATACCAAAAAGTACTAACTTTACGTTTTTGACGTAAGTTAGTTCTGTGAATCAGGCCCTTAGTGTATACGGGGTCGTCTTCATAAACAAATAGTGGTATCCCAACATAGAATTCCTGTATAGGGCCATCCAGCTCGGGGATGAAAAGGGGAATGGGTCACATGGTGGAGGTTTTACTGAAAGTATGGCTAACCCATGTCAGGAAATCTGGGACACCAAGGTAGGTAAATACACTTGGGGGCATATTATCAAGCCCTTTATCGCCGCGTCAGCGGCACTTTTCTGCCGCTAATGCAGCGATATATTTATTACACTATTAACAAGCTGCAGCTAACGGGCCTTAGCGTGAGTTTTTTGGTGATAGCGGCCTTCTTTTTATCTCTAAGCATGTCAGCGATATATATCGCTAATGACATGCAAAGTAGGCGTTCCTGACTTAAACTCCATTGAAACAGTCGCAAACACAACTTCCCTCTATTATCAATGCCCGCGAAGCGATAAGAAAAGTTGCGCTTATCGCTGGAATTTAACGCCTGAAAAAAACTTGCCTTAACCATCTTGTCAATGGGGGGGTGGATTGTTAGGTTAAGTACACACTTGCCTATTAGCAAGCTTTTCATTAGCGCAGTTAATTTAGCGCTGGAATTCTCACGCTATTGCTGGTTTTACTCGCTATCGCTGGATTTCCTATTGCCTTTGCGATACGCGTTGATAATACAGCGCTATCAGGGCGAGGAAATCCAGCGATAAAAAAAACAGCTCTAAGCGCGCTTTGCGATAATTATCGCAGATCCTTGATAATATGCCCCACGGTTAGAAGGGAAGTGTCAACCCCTGATTGTACACGAATGCTAACTGCAGAGTGACTTTATATAGTCTGGATATGCAATGAGGCACCTCCACGCTTATCGATTTTTATTGGCAGTGCAGCAAGTAGCCTATACTCAGCTTGTTCCCGGATGGATAGGTTTGTGTTCCCTGGTAACCTTGCACACCCCGACTCTGGTCATTCCTGGAGAAGAGCTAACAGAGTTGTACCTGTACCTGTTAAAAATAAAGACCACCTTGAAGCACCAAGCTTGCAAAAGGATAGCTGTGGACTATTTTGGCTGGGTTCAGTTCAAAGACATTCCAGAAGAATTTAGGTTGTTCGTAGAAACGCAACTGGGATCCGGTGGGGTCGATATCTGTAGGAGAGTAGGATCTGCTTCACATGGGTACCCCCACTTTTTGCTGATGCTTCACTGTTTTTCGACCTTAGTCTGGCTGGGGCCCTGCTAATCAGAACCCCAGCCTAGCTGCTTCCTCTTTAAAATGGTTTCCATGTGCCTTAAGCACATCTCTGATTGGAATCTGGAGTGCCCTTATGAGTCCCTAGTATATGGTATACTATGTACCCAGGGCATAGGTACCTTAGAGGCCTACCAGGGGCTGCAGCATGTATTGTGCCACCCCTGGAAGGCCATCCAAACTGACACCACAGGTCTGCTACTGCAGCCTGGGTAAGGTGGTGCATGCACCCCTTACTGTGATATAGGCTACCTATATCACTATATACATACACACCTATAAACCTATAAGTCACTCCTATGGCAGGCCTTATCAATCCTGAAGGCAGAGTGCGTGGTTCCTATGTGAGAGGGTGCCCCTGCATGAGCACGGCCCCTCTGCAGCATTCGGAGACCATCTCTGATGCTGTTTGTAGTGCAGCCTGACCATATACTCTTAAGCGCATTATAACCTCGCGTTAAATGCTAACTTTGGGATGGCTGCACGGAAACATGTCGTGTTTGGTGTCAAACATCTTTGAATACTACCCCCCCGCCATTTCTGGCGGCGGGGGTAGCATTCCACCCTTCTGGAGGGAAAGACATGTACACACCGGTATACCCGGTACTGACTTTCCAGAGCCCTGGCATCACAAAATGGATGCTGCTGCCACAGACACGAGTCTGGCCTCCTGCTGCTGACCGAAACTCCAGCAGGGGAGGCCTGGACAATAGGTTTCCTGTCCCAGGGAGGTGTGACCACCTCCCCAGACAGGATAGTGTGTATTGGGGCGGGAGCACTCTCGGGTGCTTTGAAATCCTGCACTGGGGGCACACTTGGTGTCCCTGTGCATACCCCAGTTCAAACCGGCTCAGGGGCTTCCAGCCCCTGCTCTGGCGCGAAACTGGACAAAGGGAAAGGGGTGTAACCACCCCTCTGCCCTGGCCCTCCCATAGGTGGGGCCACAGAGTATGTCCAACCCCCTGCCTTAGTATAAGTAGGGGAACCCAGTCCTTAGGACTTTAGATTTACCTGGACGAAACTCTGACACAGAATCCTGGACCTTCGACGCTCTACTTCAAGATTAGAGGACTGAAGAATCTCCCTTGGGGTCAAGGAGTGACTCCCCTGCTTGGCAGGCACCAAAGAAGCCATTGTCTGGTCTGCATCGCTGAAGCTCCCATCGGACGCCGAAGTCTTTGCATCACCAGAGGTGGATTTCCAGACTTCCCCGAGGCTGCCCTGAGTCCCCAGCAAAGCTGAGGCCCGTAGCTGTCGTGGGTAACGTGGAACCGTGACCCCTGGACACCAAACGCATTTGCAAGTGCATCCTCTTCTGGGTATCCCACGAAGTCGTGCTTTGGGCTCCGAGTATCCCCAGCCTCCAGCACCAACTGCACCAAAGATCACTGGCCTCCACTCCACGAGTGTCCTGTGAGCCAGCTCCACGTGCATCATCTCGAGGCTCCTTCGCGGTCGCTAGTCCGTTGGCTAGTAGGCCCTCCCGAAGGCCAATATTTTTCTGCTTGGGCTCTCTGGTTGCTCCAGGTGTGCCCTGACTTATCCTTGCTGGGTGAGTCCCCCAGACCTTGCTGGTCTGCAACATCGTCCTTCATCTATTTCCACGAGACTTGCCGTTGCCAAGGCTTGTTGGGTCCAATCCGGTCGCCGACACACCTGCAATTGACAAACGTCGTGGGACAGCTCGAATCCAGCTCCTGGTTGTCGTCGACACCTCCTGGACCTCGTGGCTGAAGAGTCAAGACGACCGTCAACCTACCTGAAGCACTCGACATCTGTGGGCATCTGCTCATCGCCTTCCTGGTCACTGGCTAGTGACCCAGACTCTGTCCCCTCTGCTTTCAGGTTCTTCAGATCTTCGATCCACCTTTGGATCCACGCGAACACTTTCGACTTGGTCGCCAGCAGCACTTTGCAGCAGATCGCCATAGAAAGCGACGACGAAACCCGACACCGAAAGACACCTATGCACCCGGCTCCCCTGGGTGAGGTAACTCGAGTACTCCGGTGCTCCCGTGGGTATTGACACTAGAACAGCCTAGTTCTCAAAGGGTTTGCTCCAAGTCCTCCTCTAAATGTCCCTTTTCTTTTAAATTCTAATCGCGACTTTCCCCATAGAAGTTAACGGTGGTTCGCGGCTGTGTTCATACACTGCACGCGTCCCCCGTGGGTCCCCTGTATCACTGCCTTGGGTGGTTCCTTGTGGTCCAAGCACTTCTACAGGCTCTAGGCCTTGTGTCTAGCTCAGTCGTGGTTCTTATACCACTTTATTGGTATATGGTTTGGTACGCCCCTGGGGCTCAAACGTGTATTTGTGCTATTACTGTAGATAACTAACTTATAATTTATGTACTTCGAACTCTAGCCTCATAAAGAGACTAGAGGGGTGTGTTTAGTAATAAATACATATATTTTGAATATATACCTGGTGTGGTCCTCTTTCATTTGGTCACTCAAGAGATTATAGACTGGTAATACAAGCTGCTTTACATTCCTTCAAGACTTAGCCTGAAGGCTGCTCTCCATAGCTACCACTATGATAGCTTTCAATAAAGGTTGTCTTTAACCTATCTCCAATAAGGGGTTGTTTGGACTGGTGCAAGGTGCCCACTATAATTAGTGGACAGCATATGCCAGGCCAACTTCTCACATTGGTGTGCAGCGTGTGGGATTCCAGCTTGCTATTGTTTTACCAGATAATCTCAATTGAATTGATCAACTGAAAACCACTAAGGGTACCTAAGGTACATATAAATCAAGCTTAGTAATACAGTAAGTTCTACTGAACTTAGAGTTGTGTGTTAAGGGATAGCACACCCTTTCTACAACTCAAGAGAGTTTAGTAGGCCACACTAGAGTAGGTAGTGCATACACCACACCTCACTAGTAATGTCTTCAAAGCCAGGACCCAGTGAGTCCTTGCCAGAAGCCAGTGGGCTTCTTCCTCCAAGTATGATAAACTCCCATTCTTGGAATTGAGAGCATTATGCAATACTAGGAAGTTGAAGGCAGGCAAAAGTGCCAGCACCCAACACCTCAGGGAGGTGTTACTAGCTGATGATCTCAGCAGGCCCCTAGGGTCTGAAGGGGTAGGCAAAGAGGGTGGGGCAGAAGATGAGGAAGGGGCCAGGGGTGAAGAAACCCAGCCCCCCCTCTGAAACTGGCCAGGAAGGTGAAAATGACCTTGTCCTGGAAAACCCAATTCCTCCTGTGGAGGAGGAGGAGGGAGAGGATCAGAATGACCTCCCCTTTGTCCCCCCAGGAAGAGTTCTGAGTGTGCCCAGAAGGTCTAGGTCTCCTTCTCAGGAGTCTAACCACTCTGACACCTCAATAGGGACCTCTGTCTCCTCTCATAGGAGGGAATCCTCTCATGAGAGGAGAAAGAGACTGATTCAATATGAGCAAACTCAGCTTGAACTCAGGAAACAGCAATTGGCTATAGACAGGGAGTCCCTAGATCTCTATAGAGAGAGACAAAAGTTGGGACTAGAGTCCCATGGTGGCAGCAGTTTCCCCAAAGATAGGGAAAGGTCTTATGACCATAGAAACCTGAGCAAGATTGTCCCTCCCTACCAGAGTGGGGATGACATCCACAAATGGATAACTGCTCTAGAGAGGGCCTGTAAAGTACAGAGGGTCCCTCAGGAGAAGTGGGCAGCAATCTTGTGGCTCTCCTTTGCAGACAAAGGTAGAGACAAGCTCCTCACTGTTAGAGAGGAGGATGCTGATAATTACAAAGTCTTGAAGAGTGCTCTAATTGATGGGTTTGGCCTAACCACTGAACAATACAGGTTAAAGTTCAGGGATACCCAAAAGCACAGACTCAAGACTGGGTGGACTTTGTTGATTGTTCTGCCAAGGCTCTGGAAGGTTGCTTATTGGGCAGTAAGGTATGTGACTTCACAGGATTGTACAATCTGATAATGAGGGAGCAGATTCTTAATAACTGTCAAAATCAGCTGTTGCATCAGCACCTGGTAGACTCTGATCTGACCTCTCCCCAAGAATTGGAAAAGAAGGCAGACAAATGGGTCAGAACCAGGGTGAAGCAGAAGGTACAGAACCAAGGTGGTGACCCTGAGAAGCAAGATTCGAAAACCTCTGATAAGGGTGGGGAGAAGGGTAAAGATCAAAAGTCTTCACAAGGCCCCCAAAAATCTTCTTCAGGTGGGGATTCACAGTCTACCAAAGGGAAAGGCCAAAGGAAACCATGGTGCAAGGTCTGTAAGCAAAAGACCCACTGGACCAGTGATTGCACCAAGTCCAAAGACTCTACTCCAGCCCCCACCAATGCCCCTAAGGCACCTGCTCCCCCTAGTGCAGTTACAGTTGGTGGTGGGACTACACAAGCCAAGGGTTTAGTAGGGTTGACCCTGGGTAAAGAGATGATCTCTGACCTAGTCAGAGAACTCACTCAGGCTGTCCTAGTCTGTGATGGAGGCATGGATATGACCTCCTCTGTGAGTCCCAGTAATCTGGGCAAGTACAGACAACAGCCTTTAATCAATGGAAGAGAGGCTTTGGCATTTAGGGACACAGGGGCAAGTGTCACCATGGTGACACAAGACCTTGTGAATCCTGGGCAGATAATACTTGGTGAAATGTACCAAGTGACCAATGCTAGCAGCGTCAGAACAGACCATACTCTGGCAGTTGTTAACTTCTCCTGGGGAGGGGTAACTGGCCTTAAGAAGGTTGTGGTAAGTGCAGACCTACCCGTTGAATGCTTGCTTGGCAATTGTAGGAGAGTGGGATCTGCTTCACATGGGTACCCCCACTTTTTGCTGATGCTTCATTGTTTTTCGACCTTAGTCTGGCTGGGGCCCTGCTAATCAGAACCCCAGCCTAGCTGCTTCCTCTCTAAAATGGTTTCCATGTGCCTTAGGCACATCTCTGATTGGAATCTGGAGTGCCCTTATAAGTCCCTAGTATATGGTATACTATGTACCCAGGGCATAGGTACCTCAGAGGCCTACCAGGGGCTGCAGCATGTATTGTGCCACCCCTGGAAGGCCATCCAAACTGACACCACAGGTCTGCTACTGCAGCCTGGGTAAGGTGGTGCATGCACCCCTTACTGTGATATAGGCTACCTATATCACTATATACATACACACATATAAACCTATAAGTCACTCCTATGGCAGGCCTTATCAATCCTAAAGGCAGAGTGCGTGGTTCCTATGTGAGAGGGTGCCCCTGCATGAGCTGGGCCCCTCTGCAGCGTTCAGAGACCCTTCTCTGATGCTGTTTGTAGTGCAGCCTGACCATATACTCTTAAGCGCATTATAACCTCGCGTTAAATGCTAACTTTGGGATGGCTGCACGGAAACATGTCGTGTTTGGTGTCAAACATCTTGGAATACTACCCCCGCCAGTTCTGGCAGCGTGGGTAGCATTCCACCCTTCTAGAGGGAAAGACATGTACACACCGGTATGCCCGGTACTGACTTTCCAAGACCTGGCATCACAAAATGGATGCCGCTGCCACAGACACGAGTCTGGCCTCCTGCTGCTGACCGAAACTCCGGCAGGGGAGGCCTGGACAATAGGTTTCCTGTCCCAGGGAGGTGTGACCACCTCCCCAGACAGGATAGTGTGTATTGGGGCTGGGCGGGAGCACTCTCTGGTGCTTTGAAGTCCTGCACTGGGGGCACGCTTGGTGTCCCTGTGCATACCCCAGTTCAAACTGGCTCAGGGGCTTCCAGCCCCTGCTCTGGCGCGAAACTGGACAAAGGGAAAGGGGTGTAACCACCCCTCTGCCCTGACCCTCGCGTAGGTGGGGTCACTGAGTATGTCCAACCCCCTACCTTAGTATAAGTAAGGGAACCCAGTCCTTAGGACTTTAGATTTACCTGGACGAAACTCTGATACAGAATCCTGGACCTTCGACGCTCTACTTTAAGATTAGAGGACTGAAGAATCTCCCTTGGGGTCAAGGAGTGACTCCCCTGCTTGGCAGGCACCAAAGAAGCAATTGTCCGGTCTGCATCGCTGAAGCTCCCGTCGGACGCCGAAGTCTTTGCATCACCAGAGGTGGATTTCCACACTTCCCCAAGGCTGCCCTGAGTCCCCAGCAAAGCTGAGCCCCGTAGCTGTCGTGGGTAACGTGGAACCGTGACCCCTGGACACCGAACGCATTTGCAAGTGCATCCTCTTCTGGGTCTCCCACGAAGTCGTGCTTTGGGCTCCGAGTAGCCCCAGCCTCCAGCACCAACTGCACTGAAGATCACTGGCCTCCACTCCACGAGTATCCTGTGAGCCAGCTCCACGTGCATTGTCTTGAGGCTCCTTTGCGGTCGCTAGTCCGTTGGCTAGTCGGCCCTCCCGAAGGCCAATCTTTTTCTGCTTGGGCTTCCTGGTTGCTCCAGGTGTGCCCTGACTTATCCTTGCTGGGTGAGTCCCCCAGACCTTGCTGGTCTGCAACATCGTCCTTCTTTGCTTTCCACGAGACTTGCCGTTGCCAAGGCTTGTTGGGTTCAATCCGGTCGCCGACACCCCTGCAATCGACAGACGTCGTGGGACAGCTCGAATCCAGCTCCTGGTTGTCGTCGACGCCTCCTGGACCTCGTGGCTGAAGAGTCAAGACGACCATCAACCTACCTGAAGCACTCGACATCGGTGGGCATCTGCTCATCGCCTTCCTGGTCACTGGCTAGTGACCCAGACTCTGTCACCTCTGCTTTCAGGTTCTTCAGATCTTCGATCCACCTTTGGATCCACCCGAACACTTTCGACTTGGTCGCCAGCAGCACTTTGCAGCAGATCGCCATAGAAAGCGACGACGAAACCCGACCCCGAAAGACACCTATGCACTCGGCTTCCCTGGGTGAGGTAACTCGAGTACTCCGGTGCTCCCGTGGGTATAGACACTAGAACAGCCTAGTTCTCAAAGGGTTTGCTCCAAGTCCTCCTCTAAGTGTCCCTTTTCTTTTAAATTCTAATCGCGACTTTCCCCATAGAAGTTAACGGTGGTTCGCGGTTGTGTTCATACTCTGCACGCGTCCCCCGTGGGTCCCCTGTGTCACTGCCTTGGGTGGTTCCTTGTGGTCCAAGCGCTTCTACAGGCTCTAGGCCTTGTGTCTAGCTCAGTCGTGGTTCTTATACCACTTTATTGGTATATGGTTTGGTACGCCCCTGGGGCTCAAACGTGTATTTGTGCTATTACTGTAGATAACTAACTCGTAACGTATGTACTTTGAACTCTAGCCTCATAAAGAGACTAGAGGGGTGTGTTTAGTAATAAATACATATATTTTGAATATATACCTGGTGTGGTCCTCTTTCATTTGGTCACTCAAGAGATTATAGACTGGTAAAACAAGCTGCTTTACATTCCTTCAAGACTTAGCCTGAAGGCTGCTCTCCATAGCTACCACTAGGATAGCTTTCAATAAAGGTTGTCTTTAACCTATCTCCAATAAGGGGTTGTTTGGACTGGTGCAAGGTGCCCACTATAATTAGTGGACAGCATATGCCAGGCCAACTTCTCACAATATCCTTCTTCAGTCTGCAGACAAAAGCTAATACCGACTGACTCCCGATCACCCGGTGGGACTATCTTGGACTTAATGACTGCAACGAAGGGAGGGGTCTTTGCCAAGATTGGCACCAGCTGCTGTACATTCATCCCAGGGAATGACATGGACAATGGAACATTAACACTTGCCATCCAAGCACTGCATAATCTACAGAGAAGCATGCTTGGAGAAAGGAGGTATCCCTGAGCAGGAGTGGTTTTCAAATTGGTTCTCCTGGCTCCCATGATGGAAAGCCGGTCAATGTAAATCACTGTTGCCAGTTATCATTGTGTTTCTATTGGGTTGCAGGGTCATACAATTGGGGATCACCTGCTGTAAAAACGCAGTCCTCAAACTGGGTAGAATGCTAGTAATTAGGAAGGTTGTTATAGTTAAAAGCGAGCATAGGGAACAACAAGACCCAAGTAAAATAATGCCACAAAAGAATGAGTTAGATAGTATAGTTGAAGAATCAACTAGGGGGGGAATGTGGATAGAGATGCGTTTATCGATAAAAATGAACTATCTTCCTTATTAAAAGGATCGCCCGTTCTGAACTCCATATCTACATCAACACGCAAGTATGTAGTCAGGCAGGCCCTGCAACCCAGGCCCGAAATTACTGCTTGATGGATCACAGGTGGGAGGGTGCATAGCTGGATGGCAAACACTCAGGCAGAAAAATGTTGCTCAGTTCCACAGATAGGCGCAGCAACATTGCAATGGTCAGGAGAGATTTCCCAAATAAAGCAAATATGGCCGGAGGGGGTGCGCATCCTCCTAAAAACACCACAAAGTCAGATGTCACATGAGTTAGGAACACATAGCCATTCAGGGCCTAGCACACGTAGTGATCATGCGCGCTACATGCCGGACATCTGGACACATACACCACTGGCCACATTGTGCCCACACAGGTCAAAACCCACCTGCAGTAACCACTGACCAGTAATTTATGACTCTAAAGGCAGCAACCAACATTCCTCACCATATATGATACGTCAGAAAGCTTTTATTGCATGTTGTAATATTGCATATAAGAAGAGCACAAACCCAATGTACATTGAGATATTCCTCAGACCTAGTTCCTGTAACTGTCCTCCAGGCCGGACTGTTTAATTAAACAAACCGTTCCTGTTTTGCCAAACGCCTCATGTCTTCTGTTTTTTGAGGAAATCCTATTAAAGCAACAAGAGCAAACACACAATGTCCTTGACATAGCAGGAACCAGGCCACTGGGGAGGGGATCCCCTGGGCCATTAATGTCTCTGGGAGGGGGCCCTTTCCTATCAATGACCGAGCCCCAGGGATTGGGTCCCAGGGCCAAATGCGGCAAGGGAAGCGGTGCCGCCAGACTCCCCATCAACATTTTGTTTAACGGCAGGTCCAGGGGAATGGGGTCCCTGGGAAATAAATCAGTGCGGGGGCCGCGAGGACCCCCATTTTAAAAATCAGCCAGGCCCCGTGGGATGGGATCATTGGTACCAAAAGCTACATGCACCCCCTTAATATGGAACTTATTTCCCCCCTGGGACCTAGCTAACCCGGGGACAAAGAAAAGCAAGCGTGGTTAACCACGCTTGCTTTTTCTTCAATTTTGCCATGAATTCTTGGATCGTCTCCGAATTCATGGCAACATTAAAAAAAGATATATATATTTTTGGCCCAGGTCCCTGCCCTCATCTTTTTTTTATGCCTCTTTTCTTGGAACTCAGATGAGTCCAAGTCCCAAGATGGCCGCCAACACTTCCTGGTTGAAGTGTTGATAGCCAATCAGATCTCAGCATGAGATCCGTCTGATGCACAGAGGATTTGCATCCCTGGATGTATAGGAAGTTCTTTTTTGTGTTGCTAATAACTTTGGCCCTGTTTCATGAATCTCCATAAAACTTTCCAGAAAATTGCCACTTTTAACTAGTTTGCACATGGAAACTTTGGGGATGATCTGTCAAGTGAAGATTGAGAAAAAGAGGGGTCTGAAATGCATTTTCCCCATTCATTTTTCAATAGGAAGTTTAGATACCTTTACAGCCCAGCCCAAACAGCTGAACAGATTTACACCACATTTGGCAGAAAGCTAGATCTTTGTAAAGAAGATGTGCTTTTTGTGCTTTGGTATAAATCCATTCAGTAGCTTTGAATAAATTAAAGTTAAAAAAAATTGTATATATCACACTGCGAAGGATCTGCGGAGCCAACAGATCTCAAACTGAGATCTGATTAGCAGCCACCACCTCAACCAGGAAGTGGAGACAGCCATCTTAGGATTTGGGACTCAGTCTAGAGTCCTAAAAAAGTAAATAAAAGACATAAGGGGGTAGCGTAGGGACACACTGACCTCCTATGCCTGGTGGTGGGGTTAGCCCCACCTAGGGCCAATTTTTTTTTTTCTTACAAGTTTGCTGCTAATTCGCAGAGGGAAAATAGAAAAAAAGAAGGCCACACTTTTTTTTTAAACCCCGAGGTGAGCCAGGGCCCATGGGGGGATATATGTTTATTTTTTTGAGGAGGGGTGTGCACAAGGCCCTCCTCCCCAGGCCTTTTTAGGCACTGAGGACCACATCCTCCAGGGTCTGAAGTATTTTGTAAAGGGGGTGTGGTCCCCTAATCCTAGGGCCATTTTCAGCCACAGGCATCCCATCCCCTGGGGCCCAGAGTTATTTTTAACAGTAGGGAGCTTGCAGATCCCCTTCCTGAGCTGTTTTTGGCCCCGGGACCGCATACCCCGGGGCCTGATTTAATTAATATGAGGAGGGTGCCATGCAGCCCTCTCCTCAAGCCTCTAAAAGGGCCTGGGAACCCCATATCCCAGGGATACTATTTGTATAAAAATAAAGGGAGAGGAGTCACGCTGCCCCCCTCCCTGAGCCATTAATGGCCCCAGGGACCCCATCCCCCTTGGCCGGCCTCTTTTGCTTTGTCCCAGGGTGCCCACCACCGAGATACAGCAGTTTCCCTGCCCTCACTGGTGTGGACAGAGAAACTTGTGATTGCTCACGTCTGGAGAGAGCATTTTTAAAACTCCTGCCAAATGGGAGCAAACACAAAGTCTACTCCCAGCAGGTGGCAGTTTTAAAAATGCTTCTGCCTGCTCAGAGCAGACTTTTGATCTGTATCCCTGGCCTCACTGATGCAAGTAGGAAAGCGCATTAACAGATTGCTCTTGCCTGGAAGGAGAAGCACAATTAGCTGCTCCCTGCAGGCTTAGGCAATGCCGGATCCTGCAGCATGTGGGGGCCGGCTGGGGCCGCAAGACCCTGGGTCTCCCCTGCAGCTCCCAAAGTGTATATGGTGTATGCCCTGGGTGGGCACCAGGGCACCCACTTTGAAATAATGTGGCATCCTGGGGAATGGGGTCCCTGGGGCCATAATAAGCTCAGGGAGGGGGCCATAACCCCTCCCATTTAAAAAAGATACAGACCTGGTGGATAGGGTTCCCAATGTCTAATTAGGCTCTGGTAGGGAGGCTATGTGTACCTCCTCCCCTTTAAAAGAGATACAGCCCTGGGGATTGATTAGGATAGGGGAAGGGGGGTCATGCAGCCCCCTCTTAAAAAAATGCCAGCCCTGGGGGGATGGGTTCCCCAGGGCCTAATAAGTCTTGGGCAAGGTGGCTAATTGGCAATACTCCCCTTTAAACTTCATAGGGCCCTGGGGGATAGGGTCCCCAAGGCCTAATAAGGGTTAGGGAGGGGTTGAGCCCCCCTCAACCTTTTTTATTATATTTGGCATCAAGGAATTAGGTACCTGGGGCTTAAGAACGCTTGGGGAGGGGGGCTGGACACCCCATCCCCTGTTTAATTGCATTTGGCCCCACAGGATGGGGTTCCCAGGGCCCAAGGTAAATCCTATGCCACGTGGCAAAGGCTCAACCCTCCACCACGGAAGCAGTTTTCCCCCTCTGGGCATGGTTGGCCACAGGGGATGTCAAAAAGGCCAGGCCAGGCATAGTGGTGAATGACCCACTGTACATGGCCAAAGCTCGCGTGCAGAGTGTGGGTTGGATACATGCGGGGGGTTGGACACAGGGACTGTCTGCAGGCCACACCCTGCAGCCAACTTCCCGCTGAGCACTGCTGGCGAGGACTTGGATTTCCATATAGGGGTAAAATATTTCTTTGCATTAAAAAAACATAGATAATAAATAATTTCACTGAAAAAGACAACAGTTAAAGTAATTGTAGGAGAGTAGGATCTGCCTCTTATGTTGCCCCCACTTTTTTTCTGATGTTAGCACTGGTTTCTGGCTATAGTCTGGCTGGGTCCCTGCCAATCAGGGCCCCAGCCTCTCTGTTCTCTCTAAATGACATGGAGTGCCCTCTAGGTGCACTAATGATTGGATACTGTGGTGCCTTATGAGTCCCTAGTATATGGTACCTTAGGTGCAAAGGGCATAGGTACTTCACAGGCCTACCAGGGGCTGCAGCATGTATTATGCCACCCCTGGGAAGCAGTCTAAATCTGACACCACAGGCCTGCTACTGCAGCCTGGGTGAGGTGGTGCCAGCACCCCTCACTGAGATATAGGTTTCCTATATCTCTCCTGCACACACATATAAACCTATCAGTCACCCCTAAGGCAGGCCCTATCAATCCTGAGGGCAGGGTGCTTGGCTTCTATGTGAGGGGGTGCCTCTGCCTGAGCAGGGCCCCTCTGCAGCTCTCAGAGTCTATTCTCTGGGGCTGTTTGTGGATACGGTTAAACCATATACTCTTAAGTGCATTATATCCTCGCGGTAAAATGCTAACTTTGGAATGGCTGCATCAAAACATGTCGTGTTTGGTGTCAAACATCTTGGAATACTACCCCCGCCAATCCTGGCGGCGGGGTAGCATTCCACCCTTCTAGAGGGATAAGACATGTACCTGCTGTGGAAACGCGGTAGAATCCTAAAGAGCCCTGGCATCACAAAATGGATGCCACCAGTCACAGACACTGGGCTGCCCTCCTGCTGATGACCGAAACTCGCAGTGGAGGAAGCCCAACAATAGGCATCCTGTCACAGGGAGGTGTAACCACCTCCCAGACAGGGTTTAGTGTATTGGGGCTGGGTGGGTGCACTCTTAGAGTGCTTTGAAGTCCTGCACTGGGGAGTAGAAGGCTCCTCTGTGCATATGCCAGTTCAAACCAGCTCAGGGGCTACCTGCCCCTGCTCTGGCGCGAAACTGGACAAAGGGAAGTGGGTGTAGCCACCCCTCCCTTGACCCTCCCATAGGTGGGGTCATAGAGCTAGTCCATCCCCTCTTTTAGTATAAGAGGGGGAACCTTGCCATTGCAAAGCAGATAACCCCTGGACGACACTCTACAGAAGAATCCTGGCCCTTCGACGTTCCACTACCTTTGGAAGACAGATGAATCTCCCTTGGAGTCAAGGAGTGACTCCCCTGCTTGGCAGGCACCAAAAACAACAACGACGGTCGCAAACTACGCCGCTCCCGCCGGAGTCCGAAGTCCCTGCAGCCCAGAAAGTAGATTTCCTGACCTCTCCCAGGCCATCGTGAGTCCCCAGCGAAGCTGAGGCAAGTGAACCCCAGGAGTAATGAGGAACCGCGACCCCTGGGTACCGTGCACTATTGTCGAGTGCAACCCCTTCACAACGTTCTACGAACCTGTACTTTGGACCACGTGTGGTCCAGACGTCCAGCAGAAATCCCTCCGAAGATCAGAGGCCTACACCGTCTCGAGTGACCGTGGGCCCCTGTTGAGTGATTCCGCCCGAGGTGTCTTTGCGATCCCTTGCCCGCTGGCTTGTGGGTCCCCAGAAGACTTCTTAAGGAAACCAAAGGGCTCTCCTGGTTGCTCCAGGCCTGCCCTGACTTACCTTCGCTGGGTGAGTTCCACAGACCTTGCTGGTCTGCGCGATCAACTTTTCTTCATCTCCCCGAGACTTGCGGCTGCCAAGGCTTGTTGGCTCCAATGGAGTTGCCAACACTGCAGTCAGCTACAGACGTCGAGGGACACACCGAATCCAGCTCCTGGTCATCGTCGACGCCTCCTGGACCACGTGGCTGAAGAGTCAAGGCACCCACAACCGACCTGAATCAACCGACGACGGTGGGCATCCATCTTCCTTGCCCCGAGTCACTGCCAAGTGACTTTGAACACTGTCCCCTCTGCTTTCAGGTCATCCTTCTTCAGAATCCAGGCTTGGATTCCCCGGACACTTCTTCAGCTCCCGCAAGCAGCAAGTCTTCTTTGTTCGCCATTGAAAACGACGCCGCGACCCGACACCAAAGGACACCTATGCACCCGGCTTCCCTGGGTGAGGTAACTCCAGCACTACGGTGCTCCTGTGGGTGTGGGCCCTAGAACTACTTACCCTGTAAGTGACTTGCTTGTAGGTTCTCCCGAAGTATCCTAGAACTCTTAATTTCCAACCGCGACTTGCCCCATTGAAGTTAACGGCGATCCGCGCCTGTGTATCCACACTGCACGCGTCCCCCGTGGGTCCTTTACTTACCTGCCTTGGGTGGTTTCGTGAGGCCCCAGCACTTCTGAAGGCCCTAGGCCTTGTCTCCCTGCAAGTCGTTGTTGCTAAGTCCCTTTTTAGTATATGGTCTGGTACGCCCCTAGGGCCCCAGCCATATTTTGTGCTTAACTTATTGTGAAACGTTGATTTGTGCATATGTTTGTCTTCTAATCTCATAAAGAGATTAGTAGAGAGTTATTTAGAAATAAATACATATATATTTGATATATATACCTGTGTGGTGTCTTTTCATTTGGTGATTCAAGAGATTATATGGTAAAACAAGCTGCTTTACATTCCTTCAAGACTTAGCCTGAAGGCTGCTCTCCACAGCTACCACTAGGATATCTTTCTTTAAAAGGTTGTCTTAAACCTATCTACCATAAGAGTCGATTTGCCCTGGTGCAAGGTGTCCACTTTAATTAGTGAACAGCATATACCAGGCCAACTTCTCACATTGGTGGGCAGCGTGTGGGATTCCAGCTTGCCATTGTTTTACCAGAAAATCTCTATTTGAATTACTAACTGAAAACCATTATAGGTACTCAAGGTACATATAAAGTCAAGCTTAGTATCAATAAGTTCTACTGAACTTAGAGCTGGGTGCCAAGGGATAGCACACCCTTTCCACAGCTCAAGCTAGGATCAGTAGGCCACAAACTAGTGTAGGTAGTACAACACTAGAATGTCCTTAAGGGGTGGACCCAGTGGATCCACTCAGCCTCAGTATAAGGACATGGCTTTCTCTGACTTGAGAGCCATGTGTGTTGAAAGACACCTGAAGCTAGGACAGAGTCCCTCAACACTACACCTGATAGATCTGCTGACAGCAGATGACCTTAGATTGGCTCTAGGAGCTAAAGGGTCTGAATCAGTGGGTGGGTCAGTCATAGTATCTGGGTCAGATGATGAAAATCAGAATGACCAAGACTCTGTGATTGAAGGGCCAGGCTTCAAGGGGCCTGAAAAGGACAGAGGAATTCTCCCTAAGAGAACTGACAGAGAGGAGGAGAGGCACAGATCCCCTTCCAGGGAATCTGACCACTCTTATCACTCTGGCAGAGAATTTGTCCAGCAGAGGAGCTCATACTTTTCCTTAAGAGAGACCTCCTCTGAGAGAAGGTGCAAACTGCTCCAGTATGAGGAAGCCAAAGTGGCCCTCAGAACCAAGCAGTTGGCACTGGATAGGAAGCCCTGGAGATCCAGAGAGCTTCTAGAAAAGAGGGGTTAGAACCCCTGGTGGCAGCAACAGTGTCCCTAGAGGCAGAGAATACATTCCTGACCATAGGAACCTGAGCAAGGTTGTTCCTCCCTACCAGAGTGGGGATGATATCCACAAGTGGATAACTGCTATGGAGAGGGCCTGTAGAGTACAGCAGGTCCCCCAAAAGCAGTGGGCAGCAATCTTGTGGCTCTCCTTTTCAGATAAAGGAAGAGACAAGCTCCTCACTGTTAGAGAGGAGGATGCTGATGATTATGAGGTCCTGAAGAGTGCACTGATAGATGGGTTTGGCTTAACCACTGAGCAGTACAGGTTGAAGTTCAGAGATACCCAGAAGGCACAGACTCAGGACTGGACTGACTTTGTTGATTGTGCAACCAAGGCTCTAGAGGGTTGGCTGGTTGGCAGTAGGGTTACTGATTTCAAGGGATTGTATAATCTGATGATGAGAGAACAGATCCTAAATAATTGCCAGAACCAGGTGTTGCATCAGTACCTGGTGGACTCTGATCTGACCTCTCCCCAAGAATTGGGAAAGAAGGCAGACAAATGGGTCAGAACCAGGGTGAGGCAGAAAACCCAGAACCAAGGGGGTGACACTAAGAAGCAAGATCCTAAAGGCTCTGAGAAAGGTGGGGATAAGTCAAAAGACCAGAAGTCTTCACAAGGGCCCCAAAAATCTGCATCTGGTGGGGAGTCACAGTCCAACAAGGGAAAAGGCCAAAAGAAGCCCTGGTGCAAATTCTGTAAACAAAAAGGGCACTGGACTTCTGATTGTACCAAGTCCAAAGACCAAACCACCACCACTCCTGCCCCTAAGGCAACTGTGCCCCCTAGCTCAGCTACTGGTGGAGGTGGTACACAGAATAAGAGTGTAGTAGGGTTGACCCTGGGTTCTGAAGTGGATTCTGACCTAGTCAGAGTGACCACTCAGGCAATGCTGATTTGTGATGGAAACATTGATATGTCCTTCCTAGTAAGCCCCAGTAATCTGGGCAAGTACAAACAGCAGCCTTTGATAAATGGCAAACAGGCTTTGGCATTTAGGGACACAGGTGCTAGTGTCACCATGGTGGCAGAGGACCTAGTGGACCCTGGACAGATCATCCTGGGTGAAATGTACCAGGTGACCAATGCAAGCAATGTCCAGACCAACCATAGTCTGGCAGTTGTGAATTTCTCCTGGGGAGGGGTAACTGGCCCCAAGAAAGTTGTAGTCAGTGCAGACCTCCCTGTAGAATGTCTATTGGGCAATGATCTAGAGACTTCAGCCTGGTCTGAAGTAGAGTTATGGACTAATGCTGAGATGTTGGGCATCCCTGCAGAGGTATTTGCTGTGACCAGGTCACAAGCAAGAATGCATGACACTGAACCAGCTCTGGATCCTGGAACAATGGACCAGATGCTTCCCAAGAGGAGGAGCAGTAGGGTTAAGGCAGTGCCTTCCCCTCTGTCTCAGATCAAGGATTCACTTCCAGAGGGAGGTGAAGCAGAACCTGAAGAAGGAACTGCCCCAGAGGGACTTGAGCCTGACCAGGTTGAGTTCTTGGGGGCA